>CAVMFP010000051.1:0-88922 GCA_963680705.1 Rhagium mordax
ATATACGAAGGTTACATAGCAAGACCCCTTCCAATAACATGCAGGAAACCGCAAGAAATGATTTAGATTTATTTAGAAATGAAAATATACCTCCACTAATAGAATCAGAACAAAGTAAACCATTCGCAAGTTGTTCCGAGTTTGATGAAATATTACTGCGAGGTTCAGATATTGACCCCAATGATTTAGTTAAAATGATAAGAATTAGTAAACGTCTAGACCTTAACTATCAGGTGTATATAAACATATTGCAAGATATGGGTGTAATTGCACCGATCGACAGCTGATATGAATTAAATTTCACCTTCATAACTGGAATCATCATGGAAGAAAAACGTAGACTATCAGATGATAACAAACAATCAACACTTGTAAAACTTAAATAAAATCTTAAAAACTTGAATTTATAAACATTAATGGACTTGTGATGTCTACTATGAATATATTACATAGCTTAGACTTTGCTGGTTTCTACAATAATTTCTTGAATATTACTAATAACATACTATGTGAAAGTGATTATGATCTTTGTTCAGAAAATGTAATGTTTTACTTATGTGACTTGTTCCCATCCTCTTCTATCCAAATACAGTTTGTTGTACTGATTGCTCAGTTACTTTTGATAAATGTATTATATGTAGACAAAATATCACTTCTTTCTTGAAAATATTTATATCATAAAAAATATGTATAATTTTTCTATTATACCACCACTGATACTTATGAGTTTTATTTACCTTATAAGAAAAACACAGACATAGGTTATATAATATTTTATTACAAGAAATACAATAATAATAATATTAATCCTATTTTACATACATGTTTGGTAACTATTAAATTATTCTATAATTGAGTAGTTACCCCAAGGTAACGTGTCGGTAGAGTCATTTAAAAGATAACGCTTATCATCATATGGACTTAGAGCAATTTTAGTTTGCTCCACCGAGTAAACGTTATGTAGATGAGATTGTATAGTTCGCTGTGTTCTAAAGTTGAATGTTTCGTTGTTCTGGGGTATACTTAGTCTTTTATTTTAACTGCATGGAATTTTCTTACAATTTCATCACTGAGAACTGCGATTTCTTCAGAGTTCAACTGGTATATCTATTCACTTGAAAATAACTGTTACCACCCCTCATCCATCTATTATATTTATGCGAGTATTCTTAGTCCTTTTTACCATAGCTAAAATGATATAAAAAACTTAATAATTTTAAAAATAAATATTGAAAAAATTTTTACTTACATTTTAGAGATTTTCAATAAATCTAAAATTCATTCCTGCTGATGGGTTATCAGCTTCTTTTAAACCTTCAACTATCAAACTGTATTTGCATCCGGTAAATTGATGTAAATTATTCTTCATTAGAGGAAACATGCGTTTAGGTAAAAACAGCTTTTTCTTTTCAAGTTCCAATAGAACAGCATTCCCAAATCTAGTCTTAACAGCTTGTGCATCATATATAGGTTGCAGAATATTAATGGGTAACTCATGTAATTTGATTAACTGCTTGCGCTGTGAAAGAGCTTCCTTGTTTATCACATCTAAATTCATTCTAAAAATTGTTTAAATTTACTTTCGAAACGCCTATACCGAAATAATAAAATAACTTACGTTTTTAGATTCATAGCAAACACACACGAGATAAAAAAGTTTAAATGATCAAAGTGGAAACCACTGATGTTGTTACACAATAATTCACAAAGTAAAATTAAACGCCACGATATCTACTACGTGAGCTCAACGTAAATACTACTAACTTATAAACAACTAATAAGTATGCTTACTCAGAGATATTATTATCTGTGACGTCATGCTAATCACATGATACTGTTCAACCAATCACATTTGTTTTAGGAATGCAGCTGTTTATTACAATTCTTAGAATACTTCTTTAAACATATTTTCTCATAGCTCGGTGTTCCCTGAGTTGAATCATTTATTTTAAAACTTGGAATATTTATTTTACGTCTGAGATGTCATATTAAAAAAGAGGAAAACGTAGATACTTTATTATTATTGATGCTGTGAGATGACATTTTCACCCTCTTCACCTCCCCATTTATTTTTAACCTTCATATGAGTACTCAGTACTAGTAACTCGTTAGATCTAACAAGAGTAAGATGTCATCATTTAAGGTGTTGTTACAAGAACATTTATTAAAATTAGAACAGTTAAAAGAAAATATAAAATTTTATGAAGAGAAACAAAATATGTTTTCGCAGCTTGAAAGATTAAATATTATCCTATATGATGTTAGTGATGTGTTCATTGATAGAAGTCGTTGTGGAAAAGTTTTAAATGATACTGCAGCTCGAAGAATTAATCCTGTACAAGTATGTGAAAAATAAGATACAAAGTGTAAAATTTGTTATATGAATAATCTATGGTAAACGCTTAGAATCCTCTGTATGTATAACTTATCAGTGAAGTTCATACTATTTAAATAGTGTTTGTTAAAAAGCATGTGAGATTCGATGATAAAATTCATATTCGATATCATACATAGGTGTTATGCGTATAAGATATCTCGAGATGGTATATGCTGGATTGAGGTTTCGGTTGATCGCTGGAGGTTTCAACGTTTTAAATTTAATTCCTAATCACACCAGTGCTTATAAATAGACATTATTAGTGACTCTCTAGATCTGATTGCTGCTGCAGTAAAAGAAGTTATAGATTTCCTACGTTCCGCATTTGAGTCTGCTGTTCGGCTCTGGGCTGGGGTCCTAAATATTAATATTTAACTCTGTATTTAAAAAAGTTAATATATCTATATATTTCATTAATGATTATTTTATTTCCGTAGTCATATTGACTCAGTTGAGAGAGTGTTAGACTTAAATTATGTAATAATTCCTATTCAATGATAATAATAATACAGCTAACAATGATATTTTATGTAAAAGTTTAAGGCTGAACCGAAAAGAATAAAATATGATCCTCTTTGTTTCATCTACATGTCTTAACCCTTTTTAAATTCCATCATGTTTTTGAACACACATGCATTAAGTATAAAATAACAGACTATAAAATAAATGTTAAATGTCACTCATAGAACAAAAATTTATTTAAATTATAAACCTTGAGATGAAGAATTTGATATGCCCCATGCAATATTTTACTGCTTAATGGGATCCTAACCTAAAAATTCCACGTCTATTATGAATATTTTACGGATTTATTTCTATACTCTTATTACACCGTTTCAATCTACATTAATATTTAAGCTGAAAAACTTGGGTATAAATCAGCTAGGAAATTTTTCAATCAGAAATTTATTTGATAAGGTTTCTCCACATATCTTAGTAGACATACAATTAGAGTCCGAAGATTTTTTTAAACTTCAATAGTTCTCAAGTTATTTGGAAGATCTATTACGCATGCTTACAGTAGTAATTGGTTTTTAATTAATTATCAGAACAAGCATTGAGTTATGACATCAGAACTTCATACGCAAAGAACTGTTAAATATATAATATTGATTATGTTCAGCGCTTGTCACAATGTTTTTTTAAATGTAATATCAGTTTTATAATATTATAGATTGCTTCTCGCTCGCATGTAGGAATTTGCCGACCCGATAATTATGCCGTTCTTGTAAAATATGAAAGATTTAATTGAATCATATCGTAGTGTGCATGTTTTTAGTGAGATTGTTTTACGTATATTTGATTATGGTTTACACCTAACATTAACAGATAGCTAGTATATCGATTTTAATTACCCGATTAAAATATAGGTTTATTCTGATTTACATACTAATACAAAGTTCTAGCAATACGGCTTACGCTTTTTATTTGATCCCAGTCAGCCCGTCGGAAATGAAGAATGAAAAGGAAATTTTAAATTCAGTTTATAATCATATTAAGTTGACGGTGGATAAGCGAAATGGAACTGGCTGTATTTGAAATAGGTCTGTATATAATAACGGGTATACTGCTTAGAGAACATGATTTATTAATAGGAAATAGCAGACCTTGTTATGAAATGGTGTAAATATTTTTATGAATAGAAATGTGTATTGCATGCATTGTAAGTTTTACTGACAGATAATATTTTCCATATTTAACTCTATATAACTTTCGAACGGGAAGAGATATTTGAGTTTTTTAAACAGATATTTTCTTAGCTCCAGGAAGTTCAAAAGAGAAAGTTGATGCATAGTTGAGTATTTAACAATAAGTAGCTGACCTCGTTATATAAATCACACCAATATTTTTATGGTCTTTATGCTGAACACTGTTTACATAATATATTATAAGATATACTGACCTAGAGTTACAATTTTCCATATTTGTACTTTTAAAATTAAGTGGAACCTTGAGATTCATTAAATAATTCTATTTTAATAACAAAAATAAAACACAAATAAAAATTTACATATCTTTATTTATTAAATAAATGAATAGCAATTCAAACATACATGGTTATTAAATCGTCACTGGTCTTATTTGAAAATTTGAAAAATATTTTATCACATGAATAGTCTAACCCTGTCTTCTTATCATCATTTCGTTCCTTTTAAATGTGAATATCATGCAACGAGGGTTTTCAAGTTGAGAATGTGTTCGAATTCTCCATTTATCTGATTTAATGTCAGGTAATTCGTACGACGGCGGCTCCCACCAGGAATGAATATTTTTTAAAGAATTAATTATTTCTAACTTTAATTCATCATTGATGTGCAATCCATAACATTGAAGTTTGTTGATTATAATATCACATACTTTTGAATCAGATTTATTTAAAACATTTTCGGATGTATTCATTTCGTTGATCCTCATCAGTTCAATGTTATCCCACCTATTCGCAATTTTATCCCAATTTATCCCTAATATTGCCCCTCCTGTTCGCAATATTATCCCTCCTGTTCGCAATAGTATCCCTCCTGTTCGCAATATTATCCCTAGCTGATAGCTCAAAGCTGTTTATTATCCCTAACTGTTTACAGGAACAGTGTATTAGTAAGTCAATACCAGACATCTAACTTCTATTATTTTTCAGGTAATTATGTTGTATGGAGAGGAACATATCTATATACTTTAAATTCAAATATCAAACACCAAACACCAAATTCTACTCTAATGTCGAAAGTTTTGTTAAATTAGTATTCTAGACGCCGAGACGATTAATTTGATACCATACATCAGGTATTTCAGAAGACCGGAGTAGAGACCGGAAGCTGTTGTTTTATGACGTATTTCGAGTTGAGGAACATATCTATATACTTTAAATTCAAATATCAAACGCTAAACACCTAATTCCACTCTAATGTTGAAAATTTTGTTAAATTAGTATTCTAGACGCCGAGACGATTCATTTGATACCATACATCAGATATTTCGGAAGACCGGAAGTGGAGGCCGGAAGTTGTTATTTTATTGCTGATTCTAGCGTGTTTCTAGTTGAGGAACATATCTATATACTTTAAATTCAAATATCAAACGCTAAACACCTAATTCCACTCTAATGTTGAAAGTTTTGTTATATTAGTATTCTAGACAAAGAGACGATTAATTTGATACCATACATCAGGTATTTCAGAAGACCGGAAGTAGAGACCGGAAGTTGTTATTTTATGACGTATTTCGAGTTGAGGAACATATCTATATACTTTGAATTCAAATATCAAACGCCAAACATCAAATTCTACTGCAATGCCGAAAATTTTGTTATATTAGTATTCTAGACGTCGAGACGAATTATTTGATACCCCACATCACGTATTTCAGAAGACCGGAAGTAGAGACCGGAAGTTGTTATTTTATTGCAGATTCTAGCATGTTTCTAGTTGAGGAACATATCTATATACTTTAAATTCAAATATCAAGTCTCAAAGCCCATTTTTCGCACTTGGAATGAAAATTTTATTAAATTAGCCTTCTAGACGCTGAGACGATTCAAGGTGTTATTTTATGATGTATTTCGGGTTGTGGAACATAATATCTATATACTTTAAATTCAAATATCAAGCCCCAAACGCCAAATTCTACTCTAATGCCGAAAATTTTGTTATATTAGTATTCTAGACGCCGAGATGAATCGTTTGATACCCCACATCATGTATTTCAGAAGACCGGAAGCTGTTATGACGTATTTCAAGTTGGAGAACATATCCATATACTTTAAATTCAAATACCGCTTAACCGACGTTTATAGTTACTGAAAAGAAAAATTTTACCGGTTTATTTCGCATCCCCACTACACCATACGTATTAAATTTGCATGTGTTGATCCCAACAGCTTTTTTGTTATCACCGCAAAATTGTAACGGTTTATTTCGCAAATTTTCTTATCACCGGATATTACTTCCGTTCTACAGTCGTTCATTCTAACGGCTTTTTTGTTATCAACCGCAAAATTGTAACGGTCTTTTTAGCAATAACTGCCTTTTCTTATCACATGCTGCAAAAAATTTTTTTAATTATATAAGAGAATTTGCGACGTAATCGTTTCAAGGTGAATTAGCGTTTAAAAACATTTGTTGGGCATTAGATACAGGGCTGCCACCCTCATTAGCTTTGAGCTATAGCGTCACATCTGTTTTTTCCTTTCACCAGTCATGGAACATTTACTTTAAATTCAAATATCAAGCCGAATTCTACTCTAATGATGAAAATTTAGTTAAATTAGTATTCTAGACGTCGAGACGAATCGTTTGATACCATACATCACGGGTTTCTGAAGACTGGAAGTAGGGACCGGAAGTTGTTATTTTATTGCAGATTCTAGCATGTTTCGAGTTGAGGAACATATCTATATACTTTGAATTCACATATCAAGCCCCAAAGCCCATTTTTTGGCACTCGGATTTAAAATTTTGTTAAATTAGTATTCTAGACGTTGAGACGAATCGTTTGATACCCCACATCACGGGTTTCAGAAGACCGGAAGTGGAGACCGGAAGTTGTTGTTTTATGACGTATTTCGAGTTGAGGAACATTTCTATATACTTTAAATTCACATATCAAGCCCCAAAGACCATTTTTTCGCACTTGGAATGAAAATTAGTATTCTAGACATCGAGATGAATCATTTGATATCCCACATCACGTGATCAGGGCCATCATGTTTTTTTTTTTTTCTACTGCGCATGATCAGGACCGCCATGTTTTTTTCTCTCATACCTACATGATTTTTCTCATACCCACTGCGCATGATCAGGGCCGCCATGTTTTTTTCTCTTCATGCAGCCATGTTTTTTTCTCATACCTACTGCGCATGATCAGGGTCGCCATGTTTTTTTCTCTTCGTGCCGCCATGTTTTTTTCTCATCAAGCCACCATGTTTTTTTTTTTTCTCATACCTACTGCGCATGATCAGGGTCGCCATGTTTTTTTCTCTTCGTGCCGCCATGTTTTTTTCTCTTCGTGCCGCCATGTTTTTTTCTCTTCGTGCCGCCATGTTTTTTTCTCTTCGTGCCGCCATGTTTTTTTCTCACCTTCAGCAGCCTCTGGACCCCAGCCCCCAGACTTCATCCCCCAGACACTTCTTGCACCTCTTGTACATCCCCTGGTCACTTCTTGTACCTCTTGTACATCCCCTGGTCACTTCTTGTACCTCTGGATGGTCGCTCTTGATGGACATGTGCCATCAGCAGTTTGACAGCTCACTTCCTGCGTAGAATCGGCTTTGTATATCTACTGATAAAGCGAAAGAAAATGGAATTAAAAAATATAACTATATAATAAATTCCTTACTAATACACTATTACTACCAATTAAAAAAAACAGGGTTGTTCTTAAACAATAACAACTAAAATATATGTAATAAATAATATTACATAACCATTATTAATTAAATATGTTCAATATTCCATAAAATTGCGCTCGGGTCAATCTGAATTGAAGTCCCTACAGCCAGCCATGCAACGAAACGTTCACCGATTTAAAGTGAAACAGACTTATGCACGATTACCATGAAAAGAAAAGAAACAGATAACGCAGCAGCTAGATCGTGGGGACAATGAACACAAGGAAGCATGTTGTGCAGTACAGACGGCGTAGGCGCGAGGCTGCCAGAGACAAAGCCGATTGCTGTGATTCTCTTTTTGTTCTTTAGTTTTTCGTTATTGTTATTATCTGAATGGCCAGTTCTTTCGCACGTGTCGTTGTTTATATTCGGTTCGCTATAAAAGTGTCTTAGTGGCCATTTGTTATGAATTAACATTATTAATAACCGAGTTAATAACATAAAGATGAGTGTTGTACAAAGTGAAAACAAGTTGATATTTGAAGACCGAATTGACCATTTGCACAGAAGAAAGTTGGAGGTGAAAGTGTCGTGGCGGAAACTAGATTGGCATCCCTGTATCACCAAAACATGTTGACCAACTCCCAAACATTCTAAAAACGAAATCTAACCTAAATCATCGAAAATCATAAATTACAGGAAATAAACAAAACGAGAATTTTAGTGCAACCATTTAAGTATAATAATAATAATTTCCTTATGTAAAATATTAATAATATATTTCTGTGAGATTTTCTTTCCATCGAGCTTTCGACTAAACTAAATAACCTCGCAAATAACCTTTTATTCTGCATTCGAACTTTATTTAGTTTAGTAATATGAGTACTAACATTCTATCTCAGATCAAAATGATTAAAATAACACGACAAATAGGTAAGTAGAAATAACATGAATCATTTTTCTAAATTTAATTAAAGTGTTTTTTTTACGTTTAGATGAAGAGCACAGTTACTACTACAAAGGCATAGACAGTTTCAAGTTGCAAAATTATGTTGCCCATTTAGAAGAAGAAAATGAAGCTTTGACAAAAGACTTATTAAGACAGATAGCAATTACAAATATTGATATCGACTTTATATTAGCAAGAAGTAATATTCTTAATGTTTACACCGGCTTTTCCTACATCCAGAAATACAACACTTTTGTAAACATAATTAATAGTCAACGCCAAAGATGTTTCAAAAAGTATCGTACTAGAGATTTTCATTGAGGCGCCCTCAGACTACATTATACAAAGCTCAACATACTCTACATATAAATCTCACAGTACAGCCAATGATTTTGTAAGCTTTGTCTCAGATTTGTACCCCGGAAGGACATCGGACAAAGATATTGTAATAAGAAGCGGTTTAATTGATAAACTTGATCCAGGCGATACAGTCATGGCCGACCGAGGATTCACCATACAACATGAACTAAGAGTTGTTGATTGCGACCTAAATGTGCCTTCATTTTTAGAAGGAGTATCCCAATTTAGTGTAACTGACTTGAAACATGTAAAAATAAAAGTTTAAGAGCATTGTCTTTCATTAAGTCATTTAATTAGTTGTTGTAGTTGTTTTTCTGAGTGTGAAACTTTTATACATTTTGTGTTCTCTTCCCATGACTACTGTCGAAAGTGAGCGTAGTTTTTCTACACTAAAGAGGATAAAAACAATATTATGGAATACCATAGGTCAGGATGCGATGCTAAGCATAGAGAAATCATTCGTAAGGCGCATAAAAGCCTTTAACGAAAAAGTTATAGACCATTTCGCATCTCAAAAAGATCGAAGGATCGACTTACTGTACAAGCCAGTTTAAGGTAAACTTAGAAGTAAATTTTTCAAATTGACCTCCCTATATATTGATCCACGAGCCGCTACTGGAGCAATGCCCTTCCAGTCGATCTATTTCAAACCCCTCGTAATATGGTATGTAGAAAATCTTACTAAAGACAACAACATAGGGGCCATTTTAAACCTTTTTCAATTGTATGTAGTTATGCATGTGTATTTTAAAGTACTTTTAATGTGTATATAATATTTTTTTTAAATTCTTTTAATTTTTTTGATTATTGTTTGTATTTTTACTCAATTCTTAAGCTGTTAGTTCAGGTTTAGGTTTTAATATCAGTTTTTACTGTACCTAATACCCTTTGTTCTGTGTTTGTACTTTTTATCACATTCTGTAGTAACAACGTATAAACTTTTATGGCACAATAAACATTTTCTATTCTATTATTTTTCTACTCTATATTTATGTCAAAATAAACAACCTTAAACTGTTCCTTTGACGTAAAGTTACAGGCGTAAAAGCCATTTAAAAAAAAATTCAGATATTTTTTGTATTGTCTGGGAAATGTTTAGAAGAGCGGAAGTAAATCCCAAATAAGATAAGAAAGAAAATATATAATTAATATAACGAAATTTAGTATATCGTAATTTTATGGCAGTTTAAAAATCCATGTATTTTTGAAAGTTTAGCAATAATAAAGAGGCGCAACTGTCAAGATTTCAAAATATCAGTGTTGTATTTTTTACCAACTGTAGAATTATAGTAAATTATTAGGGCGATGCAGCCAAATTACAAATACCTTCCCGTAGCACTAAAAATTCAATCCTGAAGATTCTACCAAAAAAATTAGTTCTAAAATCTCGAAACCTTGACAGTTGCGCCTTTTTATATTATTCCTTTACTTAATGGTTTACTGACCTGAAAATGAGTTATGTGTAAAGCGAGATGAAAATACAGAAACAAATTTTCATACTAAAAAATTTTTTGTTTATTAGATATTGCCACATTGTATAAAAGAAAAAAATGAAGAATACATGAAAAATTGGGAAAACGTTAATTTATTGTTCTCTTTAGTACTGAAACGCTATGACTGAAAGGGATTTATGCCCATAAATCCCTTTCAGTCATAGCGTCCCTCACAGAGGACACCAATTTTACACAGTCTTTATAATTAGAATTAATATTGGGCCTACAACCTTACAGTGACTTTGTGCTCGATGAGGGACATTTCAATTGAATATTTGTATAAGTGGCGGCATCTAACGAACATTTTTTTAATTGACAGACTCACATGTTTATTTGGGTACCTACTTCAGAGATTGCAGAATAGGATAAAACAGTGGTGCCGACTTTTAGCAATTATAAAGTGATTTTGCACATTGTAAAGTAAAATATAGAGGAAAAATGTAAGTAAAGCATTACTTTTTGTATTATATATAATAATTCTATCGACATTTTTCATATTTCTCAAACTATAACTCCGTAATTATGCATGACCCGTACGGAGTACATCGTGACCATGTGGATGCAGTATTACAATTTTATTTTTGTACTTTCCAGACGTTTCATGTCTCGTCTCGACAACTTATGAGCAACTGCTAGTTAAGCTTGTGGCCGTTAACAAAGCCTTTTTAAAAATATAAATCAATAACTGATTTCTCACAAACACTATTTATTTTAACTACGATAGTTATAACATTTAATATATGTTAAATACAACTGTATACTTCGAAGCGTCACGTCAGAATGAATAATTGTCTCTGCTCATCCTTTGGCAACATGTTGTGGTACCCATCGGGTGACGTCGGGGGTAGTCGCTTTGGCTACTAGGAGAATGGAACGCTTACATAACATGCTGGAACTTCTGGAATGTGACGATAACTCCGATATTCCGCAATTATCGGATGAAGATGACGGGTGGGATGAAATAGACGAGGGTGAACCAAGAATAAATCCAAAAATCGCTAAAAAAGTAATTAGTAATCAGGATAGTTCTAGTGCTTCAGATGAAGATGATGATAACCAATATGCATGTATGTGCCGACACTGACGATATAAACAACAGTTTAGCGGAAAATATACCAGACCTATATGAGAAATACGAACTTACCAAAAAACAGGACATAAAATGGATAACAGGTGCAACTTTCAAACTATTCCTGTTAAGTGGCATAAAGAACCAAATAATGAGGATCTTTATCTTCCAGAACCAATAGAATTGTTTTCCAAATATATATCTGATGATATTTTTCAAAGAATGGTTGACATGACCAATCTTTATACAGTCACCAAGCGCGCCTCGGTCGATATCTCCTTTAATATTTATTATACAGAAAAAAGTTTCAAATAAAAGTTGTAGGAGATCAAGAGTACCAAATTTTAAAATTATTATCATACATGGTGTTTGATATTAGAGTGGCATATCAAAAGTATGTTTTTTTAAATGGGACACCCTATATATTTTTGCAAATTTTTATTCCTTCTTTCATTACCTTTTCGAATATATCTGGTTTTTGAAATTCCGTTGCGGCGTTGTCGAATTATTCAACTTTTTTCAAAAAAATTGTCACTTGCAGACCTCATTAAGGAATTCTGCATGAGGGGTATTTTCACAGATTAAGCAAACTTTTTTTGTTAAGTGTTAAGCAATGCCATGTCCTAGCCTCCAGATATTTTAAAGTTGAAATTATTTGTACAGGGTGTTTATTACGATGATACAAAAATGACTAACTTTAATCTATCATAACTTCATTTTTTTAAATGGAACACCCCGTATATTTTTACATATTTGGATAGAGCTTTTGTCGCTCTACAATTTTTATTAACCTATGGTTATACCTAAAACCAATGGTTTCCAGTGAAACTGCATTTTAATAAAAACATCAGGTAATTTCTAGAAATTCGAATATCATAGGAGGCATTGGCACGTGTTTTTTTTAAAAAAAGCGCGACAATTCGGATGTTTTTGGTCTGGATATTTTTGACCATACAATCTAGAGGCCAACAAACAATTACCATAACATAGATAGGATTCGTGGGGTCAAATATAAATAAATAAAAAACTAAATCGTGCACCGGTTTCATCTTTTGGGGTATATGGCACGATTTAGTTTTTTATTTAATTACCATAACTCTCCCCGATACAGTAAATCATATTAATTCTTTCTTGCTTAGAAAAATTCATTTTAAATACTAATTTAAGTAGAATTTAACGTAACAATAAAGTTTACAAATTAAAAGCATTTTAAATTTGTTACAAACAAATGTCAGTGATAAATGCCATCTAGATATTTGGAAAATTCACACAGTTCAAGTATTTAAATGTAGAATAATAAGACAACTTTCTTTTCATTTATAAGAGATGAACCTTACATTAATTGAAACAATAATGCTCATAGTTCCTTCTTGCAAAAACAAAAAAAACACGTGCCAATGCCTCCTATGATATTCGAATTTCTAGAAATTGCCTGATGGTTTTATTAGAATGCAGTTTCACTGGAAACCGTTGGTTTTAGGTGTAACCATAGGTTAATAAAAATTGTAGAGCGCCAAAAATTCTATCCAAATATGTAAAAATATACGGGGTGTTCCATTTAAAAAAATGAAGTTATGATAGATAGAAGTTAGTCATTTTTGTATCATCGTAATAAACACCCTGTACAAATAATTTCAACTTTAAAATATCTGGAGGCTAGGATATGGCATTGTTTAACCAACGCCGCAACGGAATTTCAAAAACCAGATATATTCGAAAAGGTAATGAAAGAAGGAATAAAAATTTGCAAAAATATATAGGGTGTCCCATTTAAAAAAACATACTTTTGATATGCCACTCTAATATCAAACACCATGTATGATTAGAAATAATTTTAAAATATGGTACTCTTGGTCTCCTACAACTTTTATTTGAAACTTTTTTCTGTATAATAAATATTAAAAGAGTTATCGACCGAGGCGTCCTTGGTGACTCACCCTGTATAATCCAAAAAAACATTCAGAAATGTCCGCCAACCAACGTAAATGAAATTAGAAAAATGGTAGGTATACACATTATTATGGGAAATAATAATAATAATAATAATAATAATATGTTTATTATTTACCCAAACAACAAAAGAGGCATCAATACATTTAATTTACATAATACTAAAAATTAGGGTAAATAAAAGGCCGTATGTTAGGTACAAGTACCAATTCTGCCACATAGGCCTAGGGAAAAAAATGTACATAAACTTATAAAATACTTATACATAGGATATTTAACGATAATATAATAATAATCATAGAAAAAATTAATAATCATTGATGATCATACAAAAATCTTTTATATTTAGCTTTGAATGTGTCATACGACATTGGAAAACTAAACATATCCAGAACATCGCCGCAAGTTGCTATATTGTAAGAAAAAGACCGCTTAAAAATTTCCTTTTTGTGACGTGGTATAGTGAGGGTATTTTGGTGACGCAAAT
Organism: Rhagium mordax; assembly: GCA_963680705.1. NCBI lineage: Eukaryota > Metazoa > Arthropoda > Insecta > Coleoptera > Cerambycidae > Rhagium > Rhagium mordax. The sequence continues at coordinate 14,009 of CAVMFP010000051.1, forward strand.
TTAAATTATGCACATCTGTTCTATAAGAAATTCTCCTTTGCAAATAGGAAGGTGTTTTATATTTTAATATTTTGAAATAGAAACATGTCATGTGCAGTTTCCTACGATTTTGCATATTAAGCCATTGAGCATCTTTCAGTTTATGAGAAATTCGTTCTGGACGTCTAATACCGTAAATAAGCCTCAAACAACTGTTTTGTGTCTTTTGAATCCTTTTAGTATCCACACTATCAAGACAGGGGCCATATACACTATCGCAGTGATTAAAATGAGAAAGAACCAGTGAATCACACAATAGCTTTTTTATTTCTCTAGTTAAACAATGCCTGTGATTATACATGAGTTTTAATGATGTGTATGCTTTCTTTAACATGAATGTCACGTGCCCTTTAAATCGTACTTTGAAGTCGATATGCAGCCCTAAACTTTTACACGAATCACTGAAAGGAATTATATCGTCCCCCAACTGTATTTTCAAATTATCCAGAGCAGCGCGCCGTTGTCCATCGCCACCAAATAAAACAGCGCACGATTTATCAGCATTGATTTTTAAGACATGGTCATTAGAAACATTTAAAATTGTGTTTAAATCATGATTAATTTTCTCATTTGCTGTTTCTATCTCTGATAGTTTAAATGAATAATACAGTTGGGTATCATCCGCATAAAGGTGGTAATTACAATATTCTAAATAACCGTAAAAGTTGCATGTGTAGATTGTATACATTAGCGGTCCCAAAATGCTTCCCTGAGGGACACCTTGGGTAATCAACTCTACATTAGAAAACTCATTATTTAGTGAGACTTGTTGATATCTTTCGGCAAGGTAAGATGTTATTAAAGAACAGGCACTATTTCCAAATCCAATGAAGTGTAGAATTGAGAGAAGTATATCATGGTTCAGTAAGTCGAACGCCTTAGAGTAATCTAACAGAATAAGAGCACATAGGTTATGGTTATCTAATGCACAGATAATATCATCAGTTACGGAAGCAAGTGCTGTTGAGCACGAGTAACCTGATCTAAACCCAGATTGATTTTCAGGTAAAATTGTAAACTTATCGGTGTGTGATCTTATTTGTAACTCTAAAATTTTCTCAAGGACTTTCGATAATGTTGGGAGGATGCTTATTGATCTAAAATGTTTTAATTCAGTAGGATGGTTTATTTTTGGAATCGGTAGTACGTAAGCATGCTTCCAGTCTTTTGGAAAGTAAGATTTGACGATACATTCATTCATTATATGAGTAATATACTTTACAATAAATGGACAACATAACAAAATCAGTGTAATGTTGAGTCTGTCATATCCAAATGCCTTAGATTTCACGTTTTGAATGATTTTCATAATCTCTGTCTCAGTAGTGGGTACAAATGAGAAAGTTTCAGTAACGCCGTTTTTTATATTATTTGAGTAAAAATCTTGTACCTGCACTGACGGCTTAAGAGCATTCTTCGCAGAAGTAATGAAGTAATCATTTAACGTATTGACATTGTTTAAGTGGTTTGGAATTTCTTTAGTATTAGATACAACAATATTTAATTTTCTAAGTTCTTTCTATTTATCTTTTACACCGGAGTTTTTTAGTTTTTGCGACAAATATGCACTTTTTTCCCTATGAATTGTCGACGAAGTTAAATTTCGCAATTGTTTATAATATTCCCAGTGACCAGGTAATTTAGTATTTTTATATCGTTTTAGTGCTTTGTCTCTTAATCTCTGCATAAATTTTACATTGTCAGTTATCCAAGGGGAATATTTCCGTTTTTTTGAAAGGCAAATTTCTCGAATTGGCGCATGAACATCAAAAATATTTAGTATATTATTATTGAAAAAAGTTATTTTATCATCTATGTCATCAATGGTATACAAAATATTCCAAGGTAAAGCTTTTAAATCTTCTTCAAAATTGAATAAGTTAATATCTTTCAGGTCCCTATATAACAACTTTTTAGACGTACTTCCTTTACTATTGAAAGCAAATTTACAGAAAATTAAGAAATGATCCGCTATATTTGTTTCTAAAACTCCAGAATCGCATACCTCAATATTTGTAAAAATAAGATCAATAAGAGTCATACTGCGGTCAGATATACGAGTAGGTTCTTTAATTTGTTGCTCTAGACTAAAGGTATTAAAAACTGAAAGAAGATCAATGGTATTGGAGGAATCGTTATGTAAAAGATTTATATTCATGTCACCCATGCATAATATGTTCTCGAATTTCGAAAAGATATTAATTAATGTGTCCTCAAGTTTATTTAAAAATCCTACACAGTCACTATTTGGAGGTCGATATACACTACCAAAAACATACATTTTCTTATGCAAATTAAATTTAATCCAGATATGTTCTAAGAAATCATATTGCTCGCAGACTAAAATAGTAAACTTTAAATTATTGCTAATATAAATACCAACGCCGCCCCCTCTTCTTCCAATTCTATCATTTCTAATCAAAGTATATCCTTCAATTTTTACAGCGTCTGCAGCGATGCCAGGATGAAGCCAAGTTTCCGAAATGCCAATTACATCATATCTTTCATTTATGATATGTTGTTTTGTTTGATTAAAATGAGCAGTCAGAGATCAAACATTTATATGAGCCACAGTGAATGACATATTATTAAAAAAGGAGTTAACAAAAACAAGTAATAAAAATATATAAATTTGGTAGTGAAAAAAGAAACAAAATTGTAATATCCTTCCAAGTCAATAAAGTTACATTGATTAATAAATATATAATTATTATAATTTTTATTGGTATGTACTGTAAATATATAATAAGTGCACTAAACCAAATAATCAACACAAATGTACATACCTATACAAAATAAGAAAAATAATAGAGTGACCGTACAGTGAATCAAAAGTAAAACATCTTCATAGTGATTATAATTCCTTAATCCTTATTCATTTATTAATCTCTACACTACACTTTTCTGCAACACTTTGAGCTCTTGTTCTTCTATTTTCAGTGTTGATGACGCTAGTATCAGTCCTATCCAGGGTTTTTTCTTTTTCGCAGGTGGTAAGAGAGGCGACACAGAAGATGATCCTATGAAGTTTTCCCTACATTGAAAAACCTCATTCTCCATGGGTTGGGACATTAGAGGACCACTATTTTCTTTATTATACGTATTTGTAGATACTATTTGACCAGCTCCTTGTGTTTTATTTTTTTCGAGGGATGAGTTTTGGAGTTGTTGTGCAGTGTAAACTTCACCGTTAATAATCAAAGTCTGGCCCTTAACTTTAGCATTGTAGCGTTTAGACCGGGCCTGTTTCAAGTGTTGTTGTAAAATTTTCTGTGTTGTCCTATCTTCTAAGCATAGGTCATTGGCAATAAAGATTTTTGTTCCCTTTAATTTCGCAATATTATTAAATATCAGATTCTTTTTTAAATAGGAAACAAACTCAACTTTAACTGGCCGACTCTTGCCAGACTTAATTATGAAAAAGTTATTAATATCGCATTCCTTAAGTTCGATTCCCAGAGAAGTATTTAGTTCATTTAAAACAAATTCAAGAAGGTCGACGTCGTGATTACTTACATCTAAACCGAAAATTAATATATTATTTTTCCTAGTAATTCTCTCAAGATTTAGACATCGGTTCTCGAGCTGATCGCATTTTTTTTTTTTTTTATACACTTATTTAACGTCGGCCTATTTCCGCTACCAGGGCCTATCACCGACGCCAGGAGACGAGCAACCCCCAACCTGGAAATTTTGCCGAACCTCTTATCTTACTAAGAGTAGGGATTTTTTACTTGCCTAACATTTAATAGACAAGGGACCGACTGCTTTACATCCTCTCCGAAGGATGGTATATCCTCAATACACCTCTCGCCTACAGTTGTATTGCTTCTGCGATATAGCTGATATACAAGCCGCTAGAAGTAGGGAAACGAGACCGCGTCTTTCCGTGGATAGTCCCCATCCAAGTACTAAACGCGGTAGCTGTTGCTTAACTTCATATCGCTATGAAGTGAGTCAAGTCAGTCCTCCGCTCGCTGCCCCCTGATCGCATTTAGTTTGAAGGAGAATAATTTTTTGGTTTTGTTGCTCAATAAGGTCTTTTAACTTACTACTTTCTTCCTTAATTTGAAGCGTTATTTCTTGAGCTGTTTTATGGTTCTCATTCTTAATTTCAATTTTGATATCTTCTTTAGTATTTTTACCTTCTTGTTGTATAGCCTCCAAGAGCATGGAGTAAAGTTCATTAGTAGAAAGAGACGAATGAAAGGTCATAATAACAAAATTGCTTCAGTTTAATTTTGCTAGGAACTTGAACGACCGGGTACGACTATAATCAATAATGATCGCTTTATCAGTAATAGACAGCACACGACTTTGATCCTTAAGTAGGTAAAATTTACTAGGGATTAACTAATATAATTTGTTTATTTGCATATATAAACAATCGCACCTCTTTCACAAAGTATAGATGAACCTTTATTGAAGCACTGGACACTGTTTCAAAATTAATTTTAACTGTTAACATTGATTTAATCACTAATTATTGCTGCTTATAAATTCTTTTATGCGTACCTACTCACAGTCAATTCGAAAATATGAAAACAAATAACACTCGACGCAAAATGGATGGATGAAGGGAATAATTGTTTTTTTAGGTTTCATAACAAAAAATAGCTCTCAACATTTATAATTCACAATGATTTTCTTTCTTTAACATTTTTTCTTGTATATTTTCTTCAATAAATATTTTGTAATAAATTTGTATTTTATCTATTTAGTCACAATGTCTCTCACCGAGGACATTACGTCACAGTAAAAGGGGGGGGGGGTTAGACTATTTTTTTCTTTCACTAAAAATCATTAAAAAAATATCTCAACACATGTTTACATTTTTAGATTTTTATTTAAAAGTCCTTTTAGAGTCGTGACTGAAAGGGATACAGAAAAAAATTTTCATACTAAAAAATTTTTTGTTTATTAGATATTGCCACATTGTATAAAAGAAAAAAATGAGGAATACATGAAAAGTTGGGAAAACGTTAATTTATTGTTCTCTTTAGTACTGAAACTGGGGCATTTTTTTATGAGAAAAGAGGGCCAAAATTACGTTTTTAAAATTATCTCCAAAAATAATTGTTATAGCGAAAAATTTAGTAAATAATAATAAATACCTGTCCCGTTTCTCTGCGTGTTCACCGCTGCTGTGCCCGAAATAATCTGTTATCTATCCGCGAATTAAATTAAATAGTTATATCTTGTTTCAATATATCATAGGTGTGTGTGTGTTTATTTCGATTATTGCGACTAATTTTTGTTTATTTAAGAAGCGGTAAACGTCGTCATTAGATGACGGGAACCAGGGGAATTAGTGAATGCGAGGGCGACTACGTTGGATGAAAAGGGACTCATTCGCATTATCGATTGGGATGGAAGGAATTTTCAAAAGGAAGTACATGGGCAGTTGGGGGTGAACCTCAACAAACACGGAAGGAGACGTTCCTCCTCCTCCTCTCGCTCGCCCTCGCCGTCACGATCGCCCTTACCTTCTACCTCCCGCGACCGTCCAGCCACCACCACTTCCGGGAGACCCGACCGGGTCTCCCAGAAAGCCATCGTCAAGTTGAGACGAGCGGTAGAAGAGGCGGAAAGACAGCACGGATCCTTGCCACAGAGGAAGAAAGCCCTCCACGGCACGGCCATGATATTCGGCGGACAACTACAGATTTTTTTAAATGTATCCGACGCGGCGGCCACAGTGACCGTCTGCGGGGGAGAAGTAGAGAGGAAAAACGTGTCGAGTAAGTATAGTAATTTTGTTAATGACTTCAAAATGCCTTAATATTGTTTCCGTTTCAGGAAAATTACAATACTTCATAACCGGGGTGATGCCTTCCTCCAAGAGGTTAAATGAGGCTAAACTAAAGGGGGGTGAGGTGCATCAAAGCGATAGACTTCGTGGAAAAAGTCCTACTCGGCGGCGCCTTCTCCTCGAGGAAACGACGAAAACAGAGCGCCGCGCGTGTGTGTGTGTGGGTGCGTGTGTGTGTGGGTGCGTGCGTGTGTGTGTGTCCGTTTTAGTTAATTATATTTATTTCTTTTTGAGAGAAATGGCCGAATTCGTCGTATATTTCATGGGGAAATTCGAAAAAAAAACAAGAGGTACCGCAAGTTCCTTAGATCTCTGAAGAAGGGACAAGACAAAGAGCCGCCGCCGAAGAAGAAGGCACCCAATCAAATTTCTCCAGCCCCCCCCCCCCCCCAGCGAAACAACGGCATTACGGCAATAGGCAAAGCTTTGGCGAACCTAGCAGCAGCAGCCCCAGGAAATATGGACGATGTCGAATTGTCGGAGAAAGCCAATAATTTCGCCCGATCCAAACTTAGAAAGAGGTAGTGGATTTAGGGGTGAAACGAGAGGTAGGTGTTACTTTTCGCTAATCTTTTGTTGAAATTGTTTTACCTTAACTTTTGCAAGACTGTAAGCTTGATCGACTTGTTTTAGAACAAGATAGATTGGTAGATATGTCTCTGGAAATTCTAGTACAATTTGGATTTAAAATTAGAGTAAGAAAAAAATGTAATTTTTTTGTTAGTCTGCTTGTCTGGTTAGCGATCGGTCGGTCGGTCGATCAGTCACCCAACCTATTTTGTAGCAGAAATTCAAAGTGAATATTGAAATAATGGCATTTCATATGGGAGAGGATGTAATTTTATTATTTTGCAGATGCATCGGCAGAATAGTTATGGGAGAATGAGTAGGAGGAGGAGCAGTCCATAACTCCTCCTCCTTACTCTCCAATAACGGCGGAGAACGAATTGAAGATGGACAACGAAATAGTAAGACATTATAAAATTGTGGTGAAATTGCCCGAAGTCGGATATGGGAAAGGTCGGCAAAAGAATTGCCGTTTTTCTATAATTTGCTTTTTTTGCAGTGTTGCAAGCTGATTAGTCAGTCGCTGTTATGCGATTCTTCTAGATCGTGAAATTAAAGAAGCGAAATCCGAAGTGCCTTTTGTTTTTCGATAGTAGTGGTGGCGGTGACCGTATCGATAGTGGTAGCAATAGAACGAAACGCCGTATAATTTTGGTATGAGATGTCAAGATGCTAGGAGTTTAATTAATTCAAAATTAAATACTTTAGGATTACCCGACAATGAAAGAATTATTCGATTACATAGTTACGGTGACTTAGCACTAAACACTTTTATTAAAGGTCTTTCAGGCCAAGTTCAAAATAACGTGCGTTTGCGAAGTCCAGATAGTTTAGAAAAAGCTACGAGTCTCGTTATCGAGGAAGAGAATTTTCTCTATTCTCAACAAAGATCTAACACCTTAAATACCCAAAATTCTTTTAGACCTTTGCAACGTTTAGCTCCATCTCGGTTTAATAATACCTTTCAAAACCAACAAACACCTCCACTAAATTTTGGTAGACATAATTTTCAAACAACATTTAATTTTCCACAAGTTCAAGCTTCTGGACCAAATTTAACAAACCCTTAACAAAATTTTACGAATAATTTTAATACCCAATCAAACTGGCGTCCATTTAATAATTTCAATGCACAAAGACCTGCATATTTCTTGCAAAGACTAAGCCAAATTGTGCATAATGAACGACCCCAAAATTTTAATCAAAACTTTAATCAACCGTTCAAAACCCCATCTCAAAAAATCAATGGAAAATTTATACCTGAACCAATGAACATTTCTTCAGGAAATTCACGAATTCCTCCCAAAACAAACTTTACTCACAACGAACTTTTTACACAAAAAGTAAGCGTAGGTGACCATCTTGAAAATTCTTTCGAAAATCAAGTAAAGACTTCTGAACCAGACTATTATGAAAACCCACAATTTTATTCGTACACTGATTATCCTGAATATTCAGCCGAAAATCCAGAAAACACACTGGGTGCCGGATATAATGAATACCCAGTAGAAGAACAATTTGTTGTTACCAAGAACCCGACTATACCCTAAACCAGTTTAACAATCAATATCATGAAACTTCAAATTTTCAACAAGATACGACTATAAACAACCAAACATAATACAATTGAACTTTAGAAAAGCCAACTTACCTTACATATGTACACCCCAATTAAACACAAATTTTCTTATTGACACAGGTAGTACTAAAAGCCTAATAAATCCAGACTTAGCTTACAAATTTTACAGGAAATTTATTTATAAAGAAAAATTTAACATTCAAACAGCTCATAATATTAGTTACCACGATGAAGTGATAACTATACCAGTTTTTAAAATTTTTAACGTAAAAGAATCACACAAATTCTATCTTTTTAAATTCAGTCAGAAATATGATGGACTCATAGGAGTTACAACCCGTCAATTAGCAACACCAAATGCGATCATTTCAATAATTTTTGAACTGGAAGAAAACACAAAAATCTAATAAACAATTCAGTCACATTGTCAACATACCACCTCGAGTTGAAAAAATAATTAAAATACCCGTAAAACAACAAAATGGTATAGGAATCTTAAATTATATTAAATTTTATAACGGAGTAGAAATGCCAAAAGCTATAGTAAATGTTCTAAATAACTTCGCTTTAACAACAATAATAAATATTACTGAAAATTCTGTAGAATTAGAATTCTCTAAACCATTTGACATTGAACCTCTAAATTTTCTTGAAATTAATTTTATTGAAAAAATGGATGTAAACAACGACGAGAACCCTTTTGATCAGAAACAAGCTAATTGTAAGGTGATGAGGGCCCTAAACTATATAGGGCAATCACATCTATGGTTGAAGCTGGTTTCTCGTTCTTGATTATTAAATAAAACACACTTTTTAAGAATGTAGAAACTGAGAACTTTATATTGTCGTATAAGCGTGGACTGTATGTCGCATTACATGAAATTCTTATGACTAAATGACAGATTGCAGGGCTACCAACCTACTCAGTGTTTCCATCTGATGGTAGCTAAATTCACCATATTAGAAATGTTTTACAATAAGGCGTAACATACCGCCCCCCTTGAAAGGCGTGGCTTTCAATGAGCAATATTGATACATAAGGGTAAAGACATGACTTAAATAAAAAGTTAATATAGGGTTACTAGTATTACACCTCTATAGGTAACACAGCAAGTTTGGCACTAGCACGTTTCACAATACCATTGCTTGTAACCCTCGTACTGCTATATTCTAGGTATCACTATATACTGGGTCTCCTACCCTACCTAGTATAGTGCGGGTGTACAATTATTTTTATTATTTTAAATTTCGGTGCAGGTGACGAGTGTGTCACCCACGGGGTAGCGTATGCTGCCACCAGAGTTAATACGTAGGCTAGAGTGCCTATCCCGTTAACCCTCGGGATTATCCTAAATATCCTAATTTTCCGCAAATTTCTACCATTCGGCTACTGGTTTCTTTTTATTAGTAAATTTTTCTAACTGGTTTACTAACCTCTTCGGCGGTGAGTCCGGCCAACCAAACCCGGAATGGATTATGTAGGTTGGTCTTTCTATAGGTGGGTGTATAATTTAAAACGCGTTTTACAACAAATGATATATATTGAGTGATAAAGTACATACAATAAGCAAACAAAACACGGTCCTAGTGACCCTCCAAAAGTGCGACTAATTATATTTGTTTGATAAATAAGCTACTCAAAATCATGCCCTAGAAAATCATAAGAAAAATGATTCCCAAATTAATCTTCTAATGTATGGGCCGACCTCCCTAAAATAGTAATGAAACTAAATATTTCCGTGCCCCCGCTGAGGGAAACGGTTATGTCCCCAGAACTTGAAACCCGCAAAAATTAAGCACCTAATTTGACTGACTACATTACTCTGACCACATCAACATTTAATTGGTTAGTAGAACTTTAAAATCAAACTTACTGCTTAGGCTGCTCGATTAAATCCTTATAATTACTAATTGCACACTCGGCGCGAAATAAGGCGTCGGCATCCCGACGTTGCCGATCAACGTAACGCAACACAAACAAAACGAGCTTGCTCTCGAATCTTTTGCAACGCTCCTATTTTCACTTAACAAAATTAATTCCTCTCTTAGGACTCGACACTAATATTCAACACTTCACCAAATTCCGCCCGGGGTCGCGATGTTCCAAAACACACGACCGCTCGCTGTCGACGACTCGACGTGGACTCTCTTGGACGCTGTACGTCGCTCGTCCCTTGATTTTTTGCTAAATAAGCAAAACTTCGGAAGCTACGGCGTTAAGCCCTATCCTTCTCTAGCTCGCGAATCTTCCGCCCAAGGTATTAACCTTTTAATTTCTTTCTAAAAAATTCTCGAACGTGCGGTTTGACCGTGGGACCGTAGATCAATTGGGGTACCCACCAGCGATATCTCCCGGATGCTATGTTTATGTTAACATCATAACTTATTTCCCTCAGATTTCCGTTTCATTTGATAAGTTACTCTTATAATTTCATATTTTAAACCATTGGTTTTCTATAGGTACCTACAGGGCGTCCCAAACATTTAGAAGATTGATTTCAAATTCTTACAAATTAAAATTTAACAAAATAATAAGGACCACTTATTTATTACAACTTCCCCCTTTGAAAAAGTCTCGGCCTAAGTTGGGCGTGACTTTTATCTTACAGCATATCGAAAGAGGCTTCTATTACTATAGAATATATTCTGACTCAACTGGTCTTACAATACAAGGTAAATACACCAGAAGCTATCTTTAGACCTTGGGGTAAGTTTACTTAGCCTAGTCTACAACTAAAATCCTAAGGTTTCCGACAATAATTTTCGTCTTTTTCCGCGCACCACATTATAACGTTTTTCGCGCACTAATGCTTTAAATCTAGGCTATTCGTGGGGTAACGTGGGTATGTCGAAGATAGTCTTGTTCACTTGTCTCGGCACTTGAAAGTCTATTATTTCGAATCCACTTCTGTCCAATGAGACGGTGGTGCGGTGACTAAGGTCGGGTATACGTTGCTAGGGCCCCCTTGTCCGCCTTGATCCACAGTGACATTTTTAAGTTCTTCACTACGCGGTTCACTATTGGTTACTAACGTTTCGCGTTTTAAGTGATGGCGGTGTATAATCCACATAGTAAGAGTATTCCACAGACAGGCCAGCAAAGCAATTCCTCCACCTACTGTTTGGTACAGCTGCAGCCCGTTGATAATGACCCCAATAGCGTATTTAATCAGACGGAAGATAATATAGAAACCCATCAGGCCACTCATGAAAATTCCCACATCGGTAAACCAACCCCATATTTTCTGTAGGGTGGATCGAGCTAACTTCTCCAACTCAGCCTTTCCAAAAATGTTTAAAGTTTAATACCCTTGGCTGTTCACTTCAAAGCCAGATACTCGCCTTGCAATAATATTTTCCACTGCTGATCTCTCTATTCCAAAAGTAAGACTTTTCTGTGCTTTATTAATCTCTTCTATGGTATACACGCCACTGGAACTAATAGGCTGTATAGGACTGAATTTTAGACGTTCTTCTAGTTCTACTTCTATTCTTCTAGGAGGGTCTGCGATAATTGGGTGTGGGGTAAAACCTACCCATTGGCCATCAATTTGATATAAAGACGGAGTTAGTAGATTGCATTCTATTTCTTCTGCATGGGACTGGATTATGTGAGTTACTGCTGACATATAATAGGACTGGTTGTTAACTGTTATAGGTAGCTCGCTATAACAACGGTTGGTTCTTCGTGCCTCTACCTTCTTTGGAACATATTTCATAATATATAGGACTTCTCCAAGGACTCTTCCAGTATATCCGACATTTTTCTTTATCAATACTCCAATTGCTGATGGGGTTAATGGTGCCATAGTTAAGCGGTTAATAAGAATTTCTCGATGTTCCAAACAACGACGATAAACAGTATCACTATATAGTTTTTGGATAGAACGTTTATAGGATTGCTCTACGTATAGAAATTTGCTATTTACATACATCATCAGGTTAATATTCTCTACAGAGTGTCCCAATTTATAATTTTTGTTGGATTTTTCTCCGGTTTTCTTTACCAATAAGATTTGTGGGTGTTCTGTCATCCATATCTCTAGGCCGCATATCTCACTTTGCTTGAGTAGCGTTAAAGCGAATACTTTGGTATCCTGTTCAACGACTAAATATTTCGCCGAAGATTTCTCGGTAACCAATTGGGCTGTTCCCTCATACAAAATTGTTAGGTCCTCTTCACAATTTTTCCCCATTTCCAAATTCCACATGGTTTCTCCAAATGTTGAATCAAAACAATATCCATTGACATAAGGACAAGTAACACCTCCTAGCAAACTAACTTCGTTTTCCATTAATTTTACTGGCGCCATATAATCCTTGGTAGTAATTTTTACTGTAGCTAGGACAATAACATTATTCCACTCATTTCCATTCTCGTTATAATTTCCTCCTGAACAACTGCCTTCGGAAGTTACACTTCCAATTATTGTAATGGATTCACTGGTAGTTCCATTCATCAAAATTTGCCCGATGAGCCGATTGAAAATTGAAAAATCGCTCGGTAGCGGTGAATGTCTCGACATGAGTCCCTTCCTAACTGGTGAATGTAACTATAAAGTCCGTTTTTCACTAGTGAACTGTGGCTATGCATGCCACAGTGAGTTATTATGCGCGTCACTTCGACGAGACACGATTTTACAGAAACCTGTTTCATTTCGTCCTTTTGTAACACTGTAACCTCCATAGCTGTCTCTTTATCCTCCGTCACTGGATTTGGACATGGCGCAATGTTTTTAATCGAAATCACGGAAATGTTCGTTTTTGGGTCCATACAATCGTAAGCAATCAATCCTACTACCCCATACCCCCGAGGTAGCCAGATGACACGTACCGCGATCCATATCAGGAACAACATTTTCCTCGATTCCATCATGTTGATACTTAAAATTACACAGACAAAATTAAAATCAATTATAACCTTCTCATAAAAAAAAAATTTCTAAACTGCCCAGTTCTCGGCTCTAAGCCGACCAAACATCCACGTTGCTGCGTCATCCAACATTCTCGTCGCGGCATTTGTGGCAATTGAGGGGTTTGCTAGAGCGGAGCTTGGACTACTTAACATTTACTAGTAAAATTTACGTATTGATAACTTTACATAATCGGCTATCATCACCTAATTTATAATTTCCCTACGTATTTTAGTAATTTCCATTACTTCCTAGCTCATGCGTAATCCATGCATACTTAAACATGCACAACGATCGCTTTAAAATGCGAAAACCAACTAAATGCCTGCGTAGGTCCTAATTACAGCCATTTAGTTGCTAATATATATTTTTTTTCCAACTAATCCCCAGTGTATAATCAGCGCGGCAAATTAGGTATATACCTAGGTTACCGTAATTGTCTAGTATTCTCAACATTTAACCCTTACTTCCCTCTATATTACGTGTACCTCTCGTATATCCTCAAACGTATCAACCACAACTTTGTTATTTAATATCCCACAGAGCTAGTGAGACGACATACGTATGTTAATTGACTTATACTACTTATTTACCGATTTAATATACCCGCAAAATTATTATAATCCTTATAAATTATTATCCGCGGTCTCAGTTATCTTATCCCTCGTATCTCCTATTCTTCCCTCTGCCCTTGGAAGTACTTACGGTACCCACCGTAATTAAGGAGTATCAGCCAAATACTCCAAGAAAAAAAAATTATACTTATATGCTAGTAAAACGACGCCCGGTTATTCCCTCGAACGATCGGTGTCGGGTATGGTCGGCGGTCTTACTCGAAGACGGCCTAATTATTCCCATGCTAGGGAATAGATTCCTTCCCCCCATTAACATCTGACTATTAGCAAAAATTAACTTTAAACTCAAAAGTCCCCAGCGGTGAAGCCGTGGGGTGGGGAAGTCGTAGCGGCAAATCTTTAAACTTATAAATCTTGTCATTCGGGCTATGTCTATTAATTATTATTGGCGCCCGAATGACCTTATCTAAGACGTCCCACCACTAGAAACCCAGCCTCACAGGAGGCCGTCGTATCCTGGTGGACCGTCTTGGTAACCGGATGTACCGGTTCTTCCTCCTCTATTACATCCTCGTCTCTTTCGGGATTCTCCATAATCTCGATCCATTGCGGAACTAAAGGTACCTTGGCCGTTACACCATTCTCTTGTTCTTCGTTTTTCTCGTCTTCCGTAGTATTGTTGCTTTCATCCTCTTCTCGATTTTCCACAAATTCCTCTCCGTCTTCTTCTTCTTCTTCGTCTTCTTCCTCTTCAACTCCTTTGGTCACATAATATTTTTTCAACCGGTTCACATGAACAATTTGGTTGTCTCTCCCCCCTATCTTCCTTACTTCATACGTAACTGCACCGATTTGGTCTATGATCCTATATGGCCCCTTCCAAGGACGGACTAGCTTTTTCGAGAGTCCTTTCTTGGCTCCCATATCCTTTAAATAAACGAGGTCGCCTCTTTCGAAGACTCTTTCCTCGGTTTTTCTATTGAATCTTGCGATCCTTTTCCCTTTTACGTCTTCCGTGATCTCGTGGACTTCTGTGTATACCTTCCTTAGCCTGGCCATCAGCTCAGAGGCATAGTTTTCGTCGCAATCGTACTTCAGTCGACTCGGTCGAATAATAAACCGTTTTGGTACAACTAACTTATCCGCCATATCTTCTGGGTCCTTTCGGTATAGGACTCCATCTCTGTCTATAAAATAAGGTTCGGTTATCTCTTCTTCTTGATCTCTTAATTTGTCTATAATAGGCTTACAATACTTGTCACGTTCTTGAGCTTCTTTAATGGTTACTTTGTCCCATACAGGTTCAATTCTTCCTTCTTCGATGTTTTGATTATCTACTACTGCGCAGGCTACGTGGGCGTCTTTATTCCCTAGTTTCACTGGTTTACATACTAGAATTTTCCCATCCAATTTCTGTTTTAATTTTCCAAAACACCTCATCTCTGTTCTCGGAGGCACTGTAAGTTCTTCCAAGGCCATTATCCCTGTTTCAGTTCTTTGTAGTTTCCATCGGCCCATATTCTCACTTCCTATACTGGTCTGTTGAGCTTCTTTAAGTTTTATAATAACCTTCTCCATTTCCAATAGTTTTTTCCGCATCCAGTACATTTCCTGGTTTCCATTGTCAGCCTTTTCTTCCTGAGCCGCAGGCTCGCTTGGATTCTCCGTCTTAGGTACTACTGGTTGTTTCTCTGGTACGTATTCCTTACAGGTTCCTTCCGCTTTATTCAAACCCTGCTGCTGTTTCTCTTGATCTCGCTGGTTAGCGACTTCCGGTTCTTCACGCGTTGTCTCTATTTTTTCCATATCATCAGTTATTTTCTGTGTCCAGAATTTCTCCATCAATTCTCTTGGTTGCTTACTTCTAGTTCTTTCTGGCTCCCAATCCGCATTATGATGTACTTGAGCCGTAGCGTAGACCACATTTTTTTCTGGTTTCTTCTCGTAAAAGTTTTTCACCTTGCTTAGCCAAAGTTTCCATAAAGTTTCTTCGTCTCGTCCCTCCTTACAGAATTCCACAGGGACTTCCCCCTTTGAAGTCGTTTGTCTCTTTCCCTTAATCATGATATTGATTTCTTGATAATTTTCCAACTCCTCCGAAGTTTCATCTTCCCTTGAATCGCATAGGTCTCTTAGCGTCATTCCCACAGGCTCATCTATTAAACGTTCTCCGTACATCTCGATGACAGGTGTCACATTACAGCTGATATGCATCTTATGCTTCGACAAAAAATCTCTTCCTAGCAGTATATCCACTTCGCCTTCATTGCCCAATGTGTCGTCATCACAGATGACAAAGCTACCCTTAGCTTGCCTTCGAGATCCGGGCATTTCCAAAGTTATATGTACTAAACCATAAGTCCTTAAAGGATGGCCGGTAATACCAGTTAAGGCCAGCTCCTCAAAATTCTCTATAGGTAGCCCTTCTTCTATGGCTAACCTATGTTGCATCAGCGACACGGACGCTCCTGTGTCGATTAGACAGCTACAACTTCTACCATTTAATTGTAATTTGATAATATATGGTACCCAGTGTCCTCCTTCCATACAGTTTAGAGCTGGTATCATTATGATGCTTTTTCTATGTTGGTCCACTTCCGAATTTTCCCAAAATTTCGTTCGACTAAGTATCTCTGTCTTCTGTTCCTTTATCTCCTTTCTATCATGTCCGAAATTATTAGTTCCCCTTGAAAAGGTTGCAGGTTGGCCTTCCAACCGGGGTATGTTAAAAGGCCTTAGTAGTTTAAAGAAAAGGATGGCTTATCCTTGTCTTCCCGGATATAGGTTCTTTTTTCTATCCCCTGTATATTGTCTCTTGATTTTGCCCCCGTATTTTCCTTCACACCACCTTCGGGTTTTCCGTAAGTATTTCTTACTTCTTGTTGTCCACCATTTTCATCCTTATATCCTGGCGGCTTGTAAGTAGTCTCGTATTTCTTATCTCGCCTCCTTCTTTCTGTACGGTCCTGTCCAAAAGTTACGAATTCTCTCCTATCACTTCTACGATTATAGTGGTTTGGTATCTTGTCCTCTCTTTGCCCATACGCCGGACGATTCCAATGTTCGTTACATTTCGGGTAATAATCTCCCTTGTTGCGGTTCTGGAACGTATTTCGGCCATTATATTCCCTTCTTCCTGGCGAATATTCCTGAAATGTTTCGTCGCAGTCCTTTCTCTCTACCCCTCGTATATATTCACTGCGCTGATTTCTATCATAACTTCCTTTATTCCGACAGTCTCGTGCCCAGTGTCCTGGTTTCTTACATATATAACATGTACCACTTTCGTATGCCCCTGTATACTCCTTACGTCTTCCACACTCCCGGGCGATATGTCCTATTTCGCCACAATTGTAACAGCTGATCTGCATAACTTGCGCATTTTTTCCGTGTATCATTTTGAGAGTTGTCTCTTGTAACTTTACTATTTCCTCTGCTTTATCCATTGTCAACTTTTCTTCCCTTAATAATAAGACTCCGACTTCCTTCATCAAGTCTTTTCTTAGCCCGATTTTAAATTGGTTCATCATTAAATCCTGGTTTTTCTTCCGAATTCCCGGTAGTTCCTCCGGCGTGGCGTGACGTACGTCTTCTTCCAATACTTTGGCTCCTAGGACTTTAATCCTAATACAAAATTGGTTAACATTTTCGTCATGCCTTTGATAACATTTACTCAGGTTCAATTGATTTTCCCCTGGTAAGCCTATCGGCTCGAAATTAGCAATTAGCCTCGACTTTAGTTCTCTAAAGGTTAGCCCTTCCACAGTAGGGTCTGCCCTCAGAAAATCGTAGGCTTCGCCAACACATTTATATTTTAAAATTTGTAGCGTCTCTTCCTCGGACCACCCGTCCAACCTGGATCTTTGTTCTAGTTTTTCCAAATATCTCTTCGCCCCTTTCCCGTTAAAGTTCTCTAATGTAGAAGCTATCATCCCTAACGAATACATCATGGGTACCCTCGTTATAGTTCCCGAGTGTCCTTGAGCCGGACCTGAATGTCCTTGAGCCGGACCTGGCCCCCCGAAAATGTTCGGTGATATAATTGGTGTGGTCACCGTTGTGGTGACAATAGTAGTAGTTGTATTAGTTAAAGGGTTAGTAGTGGTCATTTTAAATTAAGCAAAAAAAAAAAAATTCACAATATAGCTATAAGCACAAACCTGGTATGGTCCCTTACTCCTTCTTCCTGGCCCCTCAAAATATTTCAATATACTCAATTACACGAGTATCCTTACGGCTTTAATGCCACACGAATTCCTACTCAAAAGTGACGCCCGTATTTTCATTAACATCAAAATCTCTTAAAAAAAAATTAAAAAATCATCTCCTTAATCATCAATTAAGAAAAATTGATTTCCAAAATCTTTCAGACTATCTCTATATAGTAAAATCAATTCAAAAACTTTCCAACCTACCCCTGTATATCAATTAAAAAAAAAAAATTAAAAAAAACTTTTCAAATTCTCCCTGTATTTCAACACAAAAAAAATAATTCAGAAACTTTTCAAACTCGCCCTGTATATCAATTTAAAAAATTATAAAAACTTTTCAAACTCCCCCGAGTTATAATTCCTAGTATTGTAGATAATATTAATCAGAATGCTGACTATGCGTAGCACATGTAATAATGATGACTATGCGTAGCACGTGTAGAAATGCAATGCAGCAACTGCGATAAGCAAAACTATAAATATAGGTTCTCTAGAAATAAGGACCAGATCTATTCTGTCAACCAAGCTAAGACTTTGTAACTGTGAAAAATAAAGAATAATTAATAAAAAGTTTTATTAGTGTTTTTTAAAAAACTTAACTCAAATCATCGCAATTTTATCTGGCGCAGTCGTAACGGATTCGTGAAGGCTTCAAATTTAGTTGAAAATCAGTGAACGCCCCAGGGTTAGAGCACATTTATCGTGTATTCCTGATCTAAAGAAAGAGCTTTGTGTGCAACACTTCATCACGAAGAAACCGAACTTCCATTAGGTGAACAAAGTAGCCTAAAAGCAGAACAAAAGGGTAAAACAAAGAAGAAAGAGTTAGAAGCAGATTGTCACTTTCCGACCGGACCAGATTTATCCTGGAATCTGTTTCCATTACAAAACGACGGAGAAGATTGTCACTTTCCGACCGGACCAGATTTATCCTGGAATCAACTCCTGAAAAAAGCAGCGGAAGAAGATAGACTCCCTCGACGCCTAGAGGTTAAAAGGAACAAACGAAGCGGAAACAAGAAAGAAACAGAAACAACGCTCAAGAAACAAGAAAGAAACAGAAAACAACGCTCAAGAAACAAGAAAGAAACAGAAAACAACGCTCAAGAAACAGGAAAGAAGCAGAAACAACACTCAAGAAAGAAATGAAAATCCAGAAAATCCACATCGAAACGATTCTTCTAATGTAAGTTCATTTAATTAAAATCATTGTACCGATTAAATTCACATTTAATCTTATTTTACGTTAATTTTAATTTTAACTTATTTTTTGAGTTACTCAAAATTTCATATAATTTTATACCTAGTCTATGTAATAGAGCACCCCTTAGCATCGCTAATATAAAGTCCCTCGTTACATTAGCAAAGGAAAAGTCATATTTTCTTTAAAGAGAAACTCAAAGAAAAGTTATAATAATTCTAAGAAATTTAATTTGGATCAATTCGAAAAATTAAAATAATAAAACTCATTCAATTTGACATTAAATGATAGACGAAATACTAGAAGATATTCTAGTTAAATTTGAAAATCTAACTGTAAATACTGAAAATACCAATCCTGAAATTTTAACTGAAAATTTAAATAAAAAAGAAATGGCTGAAACTAATTACACTCTTTTACGATATCAAGCTGATAATGTCCCACATTTTGACGGTAATCCCAAAACTCTACAAAGATTTATAATCGCAAGTGAAAATCTCATTAAAGCTTTTCAAAATGTTGCTAATCCAACAGCACCTATTAATACGTGTTTATTAGATACAATATATAGCAAATTAAGAGGTCGAGCCAGTGATTTAATATGTCCACGTAGTGAACTTAATAACTGGAATGCGGTCAAGGACGTACTTATAGCAAGCTTTGCTGATCAAAGGTCAACAGATTGCTTATTCAAAGATTTGATATCTTTAAAGCCAAATAAGAACGAACCATTGTTAGAATTTGCAAGTCGTATTCAAGACATACATAGTTTATTAATTACAAAATTAAATCAAGGTTTTGAGAACATCGAGACGAAACTGATTAAAATTAAACATTATGATGAATTATCTTTAAAAACATATATAACATGTTTACCTTACCATATGCAATTAGCTATCAGAGTTAAAAATCCCGATAGTTTAGAACAAGCCATGAGTTTCACAGTAGAAGAACAAAATTTTATGGAATATAGAAATAAAAATAGTTCAAGCAATATTACTAATAATCAAATGTCTTATCAAAATAGACCTAATTTTAGAAATTCACAAACTCAATCAAGACCACAATATAATCCTAATTATCATAATTTTAACCCTAATCAAAATAATTACCGCCCTACATTTAACCCAAGTCAAAATAATAATCGCCCTTTACCAAATTTTCAAAATTACCCAATGAGACAAAATATCTTTAATCATAGCAATTCTCATAACAATAATTTCCAAAGACTTCCACAAACAAACGTTTTTAAACCACAGTCCCAAGTACATAAATTCTTACCAAAACCTACCCCTATGGACACTACATCTGGCCATAGTCGAACAACTAAACCCTTTTCAACTCGATTACATAACCAATTTGTATGTGATTTACCCGACTCTACTAGCCAAGATTATAATGAAAGTAATCTTGAAACTCAAAATGAAAACCAATATTATCAATTTGACGATCAATATGATAACCAATCTAATGATAATTTAGAGCAACAATATCCAGATTCAACTTTCTATTCTTATGATGATGATACTATACCACATCAATGTAATCAACAATATGATCAACAACAATATACCGGAACTGAACCAACTGAGTTTTCACAAATAAATTTTCCAACAACTCGATTATGAAATTCCCGACATAATAAGTCTTAATTATTTTGGACAAAACCTACCATACATATATATTCCAACATTTAAAGCAAAAATTTTAATAGACACAGGTAGTACAAAAAGTTTCTTAAATCCCCAATTAATTCAACAGCACTTTTCTAATTCTATTCAACAAAAAACATTTGAAGTAAGAACTGCACATGGAATCTCTTATCACAACGAAATTATTGATTTAATACTTTTAGCAGACTTTAATATAAATAAATGTCATACCTTTTATTTATTCGATTTTTCTGAAAACTTTCAAGGATTAATAGGCATAGATTTTATTAGTGAATTAAAAGCTAAAATCGACATTGATGAAAAAGTACTAGAATTCCCACAAATTAAGATTCCTATATACTTTAAAAATTCGACTCAAAAGACTAAAGAATCTCCTAAAGTACGTTTGAAACAACCATATTCATTAGTAATTCCATCAAGAACTGAACAAATAGTTATGTTACCTACATTTCAAAAATCAGGTACAGCTATTCTTAATCATATGCAATTTAACGAACTAGAAACACCTACTGCTATTGTAAATATCGAAGACAATTTTGCATTGACAACTTTAATTAATAAAACAGATAATGCTATTGAATTGACATTAACAGACTTTTTAGAAACTGAACCTTTTGACCAGAACGAAATAAATTTTATTGAAAATTCTGAAAATTCTCTAAGTAATATTGAATTAGATAAAATATATAAAGAAAATTTAAAAAATCTTAGACTTAAACATTGTAATCAAGAAGAAAATAAAGCGATTAGAAAATTATGCTTTGAATATCGAGATATTTTTCATTCGGAAAATATTCCATTAACTTTCACTAACGCTATCAAACACACAATCAAACTTACTGACGAAACCCCTATTTTTACTAAGTCTTATCGTTACCCACATGTCCATAAAGCTGAAGTTAGCTCGCAAATATCTAAAATGTTAGACTCAAAAATCATACAACATTCAAATTCCCCATGGTCATCTCCAATTTGGGTTGTACCAAAAAAATTAGATGCTTCAGGCAAAACTAAATGGAGAATGGTTATTGATTATCGAAAACTTAACCAAAAAACAATTGACGATAAATATCCCTTACCAAATATTTCTGAAATACTTGATAAACTAGGAAAATGTAATTATTTCACGACATTAGATTTAGCTAACGGCTTTCATCAAATTGAAATGACAACTGAAGATATACCTAAAACAGCATTTTCTACAGAGACCGGACATTATGAATTTAATAGGATGCCTTTCGGATTAAAAAACGCACCAAGTACATTCCAACGTGTTATGAATAATATCCTTCGAGGATTACAGAATGAAATTTGCGCAAGTTATAATTCCTAGTATTGTAGATAATATTAATCAGAATGCTGACTATGCGTAGCACGTGTAATAATGATGACTATGCGTAGCACGTGTAGAAATGCAATGCAGCAACTGCGATAAGCAAAACTATAAATATAGGTTCTCTAGAAATAAGGACCAGATCTATTCTGTCAACCAAGCTAACACTTTGTAACTGTGAAAAATAAAGAATAATTAATAAAAAGTTTTATTAGTGTTTTTTAAAAACTTAACTCAAATCATCGCAATTTTATCTGGCGCAGTCGTAACGGATTCGTGAAGGCTTCAAATTTAGTTGAAAATCAGTGAACGCCCCAGGGTTAGAGCACATTTATCGTGTATTCCTGATCTAAAGAAAGAGCTTTGTGTGCAACACTTCATCACGAAGAAACCGAACTTCCATTAGGTGAACAAAGTAGCCTAAAAGCAGAACAAAAGGGTAAAACAAAGAAGAAAGAGTTAGAAGCAGATTGTCACTTTCCGACCGGACCAGATTTATCCTGGAATCTGTTTCCATTACAAAACGACGGAGAAGATTGTCACTTTCCGACCGGACCAGATTTATCCTGGAATCAACTCCTGAAGAGAGCAGCGGAAGAAGATCGACGCCTAGAGGTTAAAAGGAACAAACGAAACGGAAACAAGAAAGAAACAGAAAACAACGCTCAAGAAACAAGAAAGAAACAGAAAACAACACTCAAGAAAGAAATGAAAATCCAGAAAATCCACATCGAAACTCTTCTAATGTAAGTTCATTTAATCAAAATCATTGTACCGATTAAATTCACATTTAATCTTATTTTACGTTAATTTTAATTTTAACTTATTTTTTGAGTTACTTAAAATTTCATACAATTTTATACTTAGTCTGTGTAATAGAGCACCCCTTAGCATCGCTAATATAAACTCCCTCGTTACATTAGCAAAGGAAAAGTCATATTTTCTTTAAAGAGAAACTCGAAGAAAAGTTATAATAATTCTAAGAAATTTAATTTGGATCAATTCGAAAAATTAAAATAATAAAACTCATTCAATTTGACATTAAATGATAGACGAAATACTAGAAGATATTCTAGTTAAATTTGAAAATCTAACTGTAAATACTGAAAATACCAATCCTGAAATTTTAACTGAAAATTTAAATAAAAAAGAAATGTCTGAAACTAATTATACTCTATTACGATATCAAGCTGACAATGTCCCACATTTTGACGGTAATCCCAAAACTCTACAAAGATTTATAATCGCAAGCGAAAATCTCATTAAAGCTTTTCAAAATGTTGCTAATCCAACAGCACCTATTAATACGTGTTTATTAGATACAATATATAGCAAATTAAGAGGTCGAGCCAGTGATTTAATATGTCCACGTAGTGAACTTAATAACTGGAATGCGGTCAAGGACGTACTTATAGCAAGCTTTGCTGATCAAAGGTCAACAGATTGCTTATTCAAAGATATGATATCTTTAAAGCCAAATAAGAACAAACCATTGTTAGAATTTGCAAGTCGTATTCAAGACATACGTAGTTTATTAATTACAAAATTAAATCAAGGTTTTGAGAACATCGAGACGAAACTGATTAAAATTAAACATTATGATGAATTATCTTTAAAAACATATATAACTTGTTTACCTTACCATATGCAATTAGCTATCAGAGTTAAAAATCCCGATAGTTTAGAACAAGCCATGAGTTTCACAGTAGAAGAACAAAATTTTATGGAATATAGAAATAAAAATAGTTCAAGCAATATTACTAATAATCAAATGTCTTATCAAAATAGACCTAATTTTAGAAATTCGCGAACTCAATCAAGACCACAATTTAATCCTAAAAATTATAATTTTAACCCCAATCAAAATAATTACCGCCCTACATTTAATCCAAGTCAAAATAATAATCGCCCTTTACCAAGTTTTCAAAATTACCCAATGAGACAAAATATCTTTAATCATAGCAATTCTCATAGCAATAATTTCCAAAGACTTCCACAAACAAACGTTTTTAAACCACAGTCCCAAGTACATAAATTCTTACCAAAACCTACCCCTATGGACACTACATCAGGCCATAGTCGAACAACTAAACCCTTTTCAACTCGATTACATAACCAATTTGTATGTGATTTACCCGACTCTACTAGCCAAGATTATAATGAAAGTAATCTTGAAACTCAAAATGAAAACCAATATTATCAATTTGACGATCAATATGATAACCAATCTAATGATAATTTAGAACAACAATATCCAGATTCAACTTTCTATTCTTATGATGATGATACTATACCACATCAATGTAATCAACAATATGATCAACAACAATATGCCGGAACTGAACCAACTGACTTTTCACAAATAAATTTTCCAACAACTCAGATTATGAAATTCCCGACATAATAAGTCTTAATTATTTTGGACAGAACCTACCATACATATATATTCCAACACTTAAAGCAAAAATTTTAATAGACACAGGTAGTACAAAAAGTTTCTTAAATCCCCAATTAATTCAACAGCACTTTTCTAATTCTATTCAACAAAAAACATTTGAAGTAAGAACTGCACATGGAATCTCTTATCACAACGAAATTATTGATTTAATACTTTTTGCAGACTTTAATATAAATAAATGTCATACCTTTTATTTATTCGATTTTTCTGAAAACTTTCAAGGATTAATAGGTATAGATTTTATTAGTGAATTAAAAGCTAAAATCGACATTGATGAAAAAGTACTAGAATTCCCACAAATTAAGATTCCTATATATTTTAAAAATTCGACTCAAAAGACTAAAGAATCTCCTAAAGTACGTTTGAAACAACCATATTCATTAGTAATTCCATCAAGAACTGAACAAATAGTTATGTTACCTACATTTCAAAAATCAGGTACAGCTATTCTTAATCATATGCAATTTAACGAACTAGAAACACCTACTGCTATTGTAAATATCGAAGACAATTTTGCATTGACAACTTTAATTAATAAAACAGATAATGCTATTGAATTGACATTAACAGACTTTTTAGAAACTGAACCTTTTGACCAGAACGAAATAAATTTTATTGAAAATTCTGAAAATTCTCTAAGTAATATTGAATTAGATAAAATATATAAAGAAAATTTAAAAAATCTTAGACTTAAACATTGTAATCAAGAAGAAAATAAAGCGATTAGAAAATTATGCTTTGAATATCGAGATATTTTTCATTCGGAAAATATTCCATTAACTTTCACTAACGCTATCAAACACACAATCAAACTTACTGACGAAACCCCTATTTTTACTAAGTCTTATCGTTACCCACATGTCCATAAAGCTGAAGTTAGCTCGCAAATATCTAAAATGTTAGACTCAAAAATCATACAACATTCAAATTCCCCATGGTCATCTCCAATTTGGGTTGTACCAAAAAAATTAGATGCTTCAGGCAAAACTAAATGGAGAATGGTTATTGATTATCGAAAACTTAACCAAAAAACAATTGACGATAAATATCCCTTACCAAATATTTCTGAAATACTTGATAAACTAGGAAAATGTAATTATTTCACGACATTAGATTTAGCTAACGGCTTTCATCAAATTGAAATGACAACTGAAGATATACCTAAAACAGCATTTTCTACAGAGACCGGACATTATGAATTTAATAGGATGCCTTTCGGATTAAAAAACGCACCAAGTACATTCCAACGTGTTATGAATAATATCCTTCGAGGATTACAGAATGAAATTTGCGCAGTATATTTAGATGATATAATTATCTTTTCAACAAGTCTACAAGAACATATAGAACGACTTAGAAAAATATTCCAAAGATTACGTGAAAGCAATTTTAAAATACAATTAGATAAATCTGAATTTTTAAAACAAAATGTAGAATATTTAGGACACGTAATTACACCTGACGGGATAAAACCAAATCCTAATAAAATTGCAGCAGTAAAAAATTTTCCAGTACCAAAAACAGCCAAGGAAATCAAATCTTTCCTAGGATTAGCCGGTTATTATAGAAAATTCATAAAAGACTTTGCTAAAATAGCCAAACCTTTAACTAAATCATTAAAGAAAGATGAAAAAATCATGCATACACCCCAGTTTATTGAATCTTTTAATCACTTAAAAAATTTATTAATTAACGCACCGATTTTACAGTATCCAGATTTTTCCAAACCGTTTATACTAACCACAGACAGTTCAAATTATGCATTGGGAGCTGTACTTTCACAAGATACACCCCCAAATGATAAACCTATAGCATATATTTCCAGAACATTAAATAAGCATGAAATTAACTACTCGACAGTACTTAAAGAATGTTTATCGGTAGTTTGGGCAGTAAAAATGTTTAGACCTTATTTATATGGAAGAAAATTCACGATATATACTGACCATAGACCCCTTGTTTGGTTATTTAACATGAAAGACCCCAGTTCAAAATTAGTACGCTGGAGACTCCAATTGGAAGAATATGATTATACTATCATGTATAAAAAAGGAAAATTAAATACCAACGCCGACGCGTTAAGTCGTATCCAAATAAATGCCCTAGAAACAGAATCTGTAATAAACCAACCCGGAAATATAAATGAAGATATTACGCAATATCTGAGAGAACTTTCTGAAAACCCAATATCTCACCCTGACTTAAATCCTAAACCGGACGAGACTAATAAAAATTTATCTCATAATAGAAATCGTAAAATAAAAATTATTCAAAATATACCTATAATACCTGGAAATCTAAATTTCGAAATACCCGAAATAATAGAAAACGATGACGATGAAATAAATACTGTTCATACCTCAAGACAACCTGATAATTATGGAATACCAATTTTAGACGAAATAATAAATAATAAACCTATTCAGTTTTTAATACAAAGAAACCCCCACCATGAATTACGAGTAGACACCGAAACTATAGACGGACATGTTATAAAAAATGTCAAAGTTCCTTTGCATTCTATAGAATTAGTTACTGAACTTCTTAGAGACCATACAAATCCAACAAAATCCAATTATATCTATTTTCATGACAGACAATTAATTCCCATTTTTACAACCACTCAGAATTCTAAATTTGACAACTTAAAACTTTCAATATGTACAAAACTTATTAATACTGTTAGAGACAAGGACGAACGATTAACTCTTATAAGAATATATCACGAAGGAAAATCTAACCATAGAGGAATTGATGAAACTTATTCTAAATTAAAAAATAATTATTATTGGAAAAACCAAAAATCAGACATCACCTCGTATATAAATGATTGCGAAATTTGCAAAAGAGCCAAATACGCTAGACACAAACCATATACCCCTCTGGTAATGACCGAAACTCCATCAAAACCTTTCCAAGTACTCCACATAGATATGTTTACCATTGAAAACTTATCATTTCTAACGATTATTGATAAATTTTCAAAATTAGGACAAGCCTTTCCCGCTACAAAAGATTCTATTTCAATTCATGATAACTTAATCAAATACTTTTCATTTTACGGAACACCAGAAACTATTGTTTCAGATAGCGGAACGGAATTTAAAAACCAAAATATACAAGCATTATTAAAAAGCCATAAAATTAATGTTCATTTTGGAACACCAAAACATCACGAAAGTAATAGCCCAGTTGAAAGATTTCATTCCACTCTAATTGAACACCTACGTATATTAAAGGAAAAAGAGCCTAATTCTTCAATTACTAAATTAATGCCTTATGCTATTATTGCCTATAATACAGCAATTCAATCAAATTTATAATTATCTCCTTTTGAAATTACATTCGGACACACGAATTCACAGAATCCCTTAGAACTTATTGAAACTACATTTTATACCGATTATGCATTAGCCCACAAAAATCGTACCGAAAATCTATATCAAACTATCAATAACAAAGAAATTGTTCAAAAACAAAAAGTGCTTGAAAAACGAAATACTAAAGGCGACATACAACATGAATTTAAAATAAATCAAACGGTATATAAGAAATTAGATGAAAGATCAAAAGCAAAAAATAAATTCGCTGGACCCTATATAATTACCGAATTATTAGAATTTAATAAAGCAAGAATTAAAAATCTAAAAAACAATAAAGTAATAGTAATTCATTTAAAAGAACTTCGTAAACCTGTTAAAGATGCTGTACGATCTTCACCACCTCTACAGAATCGACAATAAATCAGATAACTATTCTAAATTCAACTATTAAGCATTTTAATGAAACAGCCTCAACCTTTGCCAAGTTAAATACCTTGCATAATTCTATTATAAATCTAGTAGAACTTCTACAAGAAATTAGAGATATACAAAACCTCTTAAGTAATACTCAATTACCCTTTGAACCTGAAATCAGTAATATACTTAAATACGAAAAAATCATTAATATCAAAGGATACTCTAAAGATTTTACAGTGATTTTCATTTTAGAAATTCCTTTAATTAAAAATACAAAATTTCAATTTTTCGAATTATATGCATTACTTGTACAATTGAATTATACTTACCAATTATTATTACCCAAAACAAAATTTGTAGCTTTAAGAACAAATAGCTATGTACTAACAAAAATTGTGTATTCTTTGTATGTTTGTTACCTGAAATATTTAAAGAAAAAGGAAAAAATGTAAAACTCCCCCTACCAATGAGATTATAGTTTAAATAATTATTTTCGAAAAATTACCCTTTCAGTATAATTTTACTCTAAGGCCGGAGGAGTTATAATTCCTAGTATTGTAGATAATATTAATCAGAATGCTGACTATGCGTAGCACGTGTAATAATGATGACTATGCGTAGCACGTGTAGAAATGCAATGCAGCAACTGCGATAAGCAAAACTATAAATATAGGTTCTCTAGAAATAAGGACCAGATCTATTCTGTCAACCAAGCTAACACTTTGTAACTGTGAAAAATAAAGAATAATTAATAAAAAGTTTTATTAGTGTTTTTTAAAAACTTAACTCAAATCATCGCAATTTTATCTCGCAGTATATTTAGATGACATAATTATTTTTTCAACAAGTCTACAAGAGCATATAGAACGACTTAGAAAAATATTCCAAAGATTACGTGAAAGTAATTTTAAAATACAATTAGACAAATCTGAATTTTTAAAACAAAATGTAGAATATTTAGGACACGTAATTACACCTGACGGGATAAAACCAAATCCTAATAAAATTGCAGCAGTAAAAAATTTTCCAATACCAAAAACAGCCAAGGAAATCAAATCTTTCCTAGGATTAGCTGGTTATTATAGAAAATTCATAAAAGACTTTGCTAAAATAGCCAAACCTTTAACTAAATCATTAAAGAAAGATGAAAAAATCATGCATACACCCCAGTTTATTGAATCTTTTAATCACTTAAAAAATTTATTAATTAACGCACCGATTTTACAGTATCCAGATTTTTCCAAACCGTTTATACTAACCACAGACAGTTCAAATTATGCATTGGGAGCTGTACTTTCACAAGATACACCCCCAAATGATAAACCTATAGCATATATTTCCAGAACATTAAATAAGCATGAAATTAACTACTCGACAGTACTTAAAGAATGTTTATCGGTAGTTTGGGCAGTAAAAATGTTTAGACCTTATTTATATGGAAGAAAATTCACGATATATACTGACCATAGACCCCTTGTTTGGTTATTTAACATGAAAGACCCCAGTTCAAAATTAGTACGCTGGAGACTCCAATTGGAAGAATATGATTATACTATCATGTATAAAAAAGGAAAATTAAATACCAACGCCGACGCGTTAAGTCGTATCCAAATAAATGCCCTAGAAACAGAATCTGTAATAAACCAACCCGGAAATATAAATGAAGATATTACGCAATATCTGAGAGAACTTTCTGAAAACCCAATATCTCACCCTGACTTAAATCCTAAACCGGACGAGACTAATAAAAATTTATCTCATAATAGAAATCCTAAAATAAAAATTATTCAAAATATACCTATAATACCTGAAAATCCAAATTTTGAAATACCCGAAATAATAGAAAACGATGACGATGAAATAAATACTGTTCATACCTCAAGACAACCTGATAATTATGGAATACCAATTTTAGACGAAATAATAAATAATAAACCTATTCAGTTTTTAATACAAAGAAACCCCCACCATGAATTACGAGTAGACACCGAAACTATAGACGGACATGTTATAAAAAATGTCAAAGTTCCTTTGCATTCTATAGAATTAGTTACTGAACTTCTTAGAGACCATACAAATCCAACAAAATCCAATTATATCTATTTTCATGACAGACAATTAATTCCCATGTTTACAACCACTCAGAATTCTAAATTTGACAACTTAAAACTTTCAATATGTACAAAACTTATTAATACTGTTAGAGACAAGGACGAACGATTAACTCTTATAAGAATATATCACGAAGGAAAATCTAACCATAGAGGAATTGATGAAACTTATTCTAAATTAAAAAATAATTATTATTGGAAAAACCAAAAATCAGACATCACCTCGTATATAAATGATTGTGAAATTTGCAAAAGAGCCAAATACGCTAGACACAAACCATATAACCCTCTGGTAATGACCGAAACTCCATCAAAACCTTTCCAAGTACTCCACATTGATATGTTTACTATTGAAAACTTATCATTTTTAACGATTATTGATAAATTTTCAAAATTAGGACAAGCCTTTCCCGCTACAAAAGATTCTATTTCAATTCATGATAACTTAATCAAATACTTTTCATTTTACGGAACACCAGAAACTATTGTTTCAGATAGCGGAACGGAATTTAAAAACCAAAATATACAAGAATTATTAAAAAGCCATAAAATTAATGTTCATTTTGGAACACCAAAACATCACGAAAGTAATAGCCCAGTTGAAAGATTTCATTCCACTCTAATTGAACACCTACGTATATTAAAGGAAAAAGAGCCTAATTCTTCAATTACTAAATTAATGCCTTATGCTATTATTGCCTATAATACAGCAATTCAATCAAATTTAAAATTATCTCCTTTTGAAATTACATTCGGACACACGAATTCACAGAATCCCTTAGAACTTATTGAAACTACATTTTACACCGATTATGCATTAGCCCACAAAAATCGTACCGAAAATCTATATCAATTTATCAATAACAAAGAAATTGTTCAAAAACAAAAAGTACTTGAAAAACGAAATACTAAAGGCGACATACAACATGAATTTAAAATAAATCAAACGGTATATAAGAAATTAGATGAAAGATCAAAAGCAAAAAATAAATTCGCAGGACCCTATATAATTACTGAATTATTAGAATTTAATAAAGCAAAAATTAAAAATCCAAAAAACAATAAAGTAATAGTAATTCATTTAAAAGAACTTCGTAAACCTGTTACAGATGCTGTACGATCTTCACCACCACTACAGAATCGACAATAAATCTGATAACTATTCTAAATTCAACTATTAAGAATTTTAATGAAATAGCCCAAAATTTATCTCACAATCAAATACTTCTAGAATCCAGAATTCAAGCCGACGTAAATTATTTTGCAAATTATGAAGCTAAACACTATCAATACTTCTTGATGTTTAACATCAATTAACATTTTTGTACCAAATTATCTATGATATATTAGAGAAAATAGGAACAGCCTCAACCTTTGCCAAGTTAAATACCTTGCATAATTCTATTATAAATCCAGTAGAACTTCTACAAGAAATTAAAGATACACAAAAACTCTTAAGTAACACTCAATTACCCTTTGAACCCGAAATCAGTAATATACTTAAATACGAAAAAATCAAAAATATCAAGGGATACTCTAAAGGTTTTACAGTGATTTTCATTTTAGAAATTACTTTAATTGAAAATACAAAATTTCAATTTTTCGAATTATATACATTACTTGTACAATTGAATTATACTTACCAATTATTATTACCCAAAACAAAATTTGTAGCTTTAAGAACAAATAGCTATGTACTAACAAAAATTGTATATTCTTTGTATGTTTGTTACCTGAAATATTTAAAGAAAAAGGAAAAAATGTAAAACTCCCCCTACCAATGAGATTATAGTTTAAATAATTATTTTCGAAAAATTACCCTTTCAGTATAATTTTACTCTAAGGCCGGAGGAGTTATAATTCCTAGTATTGTAGATAATATTAATCAGAATGCTGACTATGCGTAGCACATGTAATAATGATGACTATGCGTAGCACGTGTAGAAATGCAATGCAGCAACTGCGATAAGCAAAACTATAAATATAGGTTCTCTAG
Organism: Rhagium mordax; assembly: GCA_963680705.1. Classification (NCBI taxonomy): domain Eukaryota; kingdom Metazoa; phylum Arthropoda; class Insecta; order Coleoptera; family Cerambycidae; genus Rhagium; species Rhagium mordax. The sequence goes on from CAVMFP010000051.1 coordinate 46,217, forward strand.
AAATAAGGACCAGATCTATTCTGTCAACCAAGCTAAGACTTTGTAACTGTGAAAAATAAAGAATAATTAATAAAAAGTTTTATTAGTGTTTTTTAAAAAACTTAACTCAAATCATCGCAATTTTATCTCCCGTATATCAACAAAAAAAATTATAACAAAAAAAACTTTTCAAACTTCCCTTGTATATATATAAAAAATTTTTCAACTAATCCTGTTTATTAACAAACGACAAAACAACAACAAAAAAAATACAAGACTTTTCGGCCTACTCCTGTATTAAATAAAACTTTTTCCTCCTTCCTATCGAGAATTTGATTCCGTTTCCCTATTTTCGTCTATTTTAAAACATCCTAGGTACTTTGCTATTAACGAATTAATTTATTTCCCCTATCATTATCTAATTTAATTTTTATTTCGTTTAACCTATTATTAAATCGATTTCGTCTATTTTCGCGTATTTTAAGTCTTTTTCTGCCAACAGAATGTAACACTCTATTATTTTAAAATTATCGCTCTTTATACCACCAAAATGTATTATCCCACAGGGTGAACTACCCCTATTTTATTATCCCACAGGGTGAACTACCCCTATTTTATTATCCCACAGGGTGAACTACCCCTATTTTATCATCCCACCGCTGGCGCCAAATATGTAACCCTCGTACTGCTATATTCTAGGTATCACTATATACTGGGTCTCCTACCCTACCTAGTATAGTGCGGGTGTACAATTATTTTTATTATTTTAAATTTCGGTGCAGGTGACGAGTGTGTCACCCACGGGGTAGCGTATGCTGCCACCAGAGTTAATACGTAGGCTAGAGTGCCTATCCCGTTAACCCTCGGGATTATCCTAAATATCCTAATTTTCCGCAAATTTCTACCATTCGGCTACTGGTTTCTTTTTATTAGTAAATTTTTCTAACTGGTTTACTAACCTCTTCGGCGGTGAGTCCGGCCAACCAAACCCGGAATGGATTATGTAGGTTGGTCTTTCTATAGGTGGGTGTATAATTTAAAACGCGTTTTACAACAAATGATATATATTGAGTGATAAAGTACATACAATAAGCAAACAAAACACGGTCCTAGTGACCCTCCAAAAGTGCGACTAATTATATTTGTTTGAAAAATAAGCTACTCAAAATCATGCCCTAGAAAATCATAAGAAAAATGATTCCCAAATTAACCTTCTAATGTATGGGCCGACCTCCCTAAAATAGTAATGAAACTAAATATTTCCGTGCCCCCGCTGAGGGAAACGGTTATGTCCCCAGAACCTGAAACCCGCAAAAATTAAGCACCTAATTTGACTGACTACATTACTCTGACCACATCAACATTTAATTGGTTAGTAGAACTTTAAAATCAAACTTACTGCTTAGGCTGCTCGATTAAATCCTTATAATTACTAATTGCACACTCGGCGCGAAATAAGGCGTCGGCGTCCCGACGTTGCCGATCAACGTAACGCAACACAAACAAAACGAGCTTGCTCTCGAATCTTTTGCAACGCTCCTATTTTCACTTAACAAAATTAATTCCTCTCTTAGGACTCGACACTAATATTCAACACTTCACCAAATTCCGCCCGGGGTCGCGATGTTCCAAAACACACGACCGCTCGCTGTCGACGACTCGACGTGGACTCTCTTCGATGCTGTACGTCGCTCGTCCCTTGATTTTTTGCTAAATAAGCAAAACTTCGGAAGCTACGGCGTTAAGCCCTATCCTTCTCTAGCTCGCGAATCTTCCGCCCAAGGTATTAACCTTTTAATTTCTTTCTAAAAAATTCTCGAACGTGCGGTTTGACCGTGGGACCGTAGATCAATTGGGGTACCCACCAGCGGTATCTCCCGGATGCTATGTTTATGTTAACATCATAACTTATTTCCCTCAGATTTCCGTTTCATTTGATAAGTTACTCTTATAATTTCATATTTTAAACCATTGGTTTTCTATAGGTACCTACAGGGCGTCCCAAACATTTAGAAGATTGATTTCAAATTCTTACAAATTAAAATTTAACAAAATAATAAGGACCACTTATTTATTACATCACTACTCTAACGACCTGATCCGAACCAGGGAAGACTTCCACGATTTTGCCCAATCGCCAATGTAGAGGGGGTACATAATCTTCCTTTAAAATTACCATGGAACCTACTAGCATGTTGGGATGATTCAATTGCCACTTCGACCGTTGCTGTAACGTATTAAGGTATTCATGGCTCCAACGTCGCCAGAAATGTTGGACCATCTGCTGCTTTTGAACTGAGTTAAACGATTACTAGTAATATCAGCAACATTTTCCTGTGGTGTCGCAATTAGGGGTTCACCGATGAGGAAATGTGAGGGAGTAAGAGGACTTAAATCATTGGGGTCACTGGAGAGTGGAGTAATAGGTCTGGAGTTGAGTATAGCTTCTACCTGAACTACAACTGTATACAACTGTTCAAAATTTAAATTAGCATCACCAACCACTCTCTTGAGGTGGAATTTTACTGACTTTACTGCACCTTCCCAGAGCCCCCCGAAATGGGGAGACCTGGGTGGTATGAAGTGCCAAACAATATTTTGATTGTTTAAGTATTCTGAGAGAGAACAATCGTCCTTGAACCTAGACAGAGTTTTGTAAATTTTGGTCAATTCATTGCTACTTCCAACGAAGTTAGTACCGTTATCACTATAAATATTCTTGCAAATGCCCCGTCGGGAGATAAAGCGTTTTAAGGCATTTAAAAAAGCCTCGCTTGTCAAATCTGTAACGATTTCAAGATGGACCGCCTTTGTGGAAAAACAGACGAACACACAGAGATATGCCTTTATAATGACCCTATTGCGTGTTTTACCATCTTTCATGTTAAATGGTCCCGCTAGGTCTACACCGCAGTTTAAGAACGCGCGCGCTGGAGTAACTCTAGGTTCGGGCAGGTTGCCCATGAGGTGCGATGTTTCAGAGGGGTTTGCCCTGAAGCAGGTGACACAGCGTCGTATAATGTTCCGCACAGCATTTCTGCCATTTAGGATCCAAAATTTAGTTCGAATTGATGCTAACACGGACTGAGAACTTGCGTGAAGGAGCCTTACATGTTCATAAGAAATGATTAGTTTGGCAAGAGGATGTTTATCAGATAGCAATATGGGATGTCTTTGATAATCGGGTAATTGTGCATTGTTTATACGTCCTCCCACACGAAGAACTTCTTGGCTATCCAAAAAAGGATTAAAAGAGATAAGTTTACTTTTCCGGGTTATCATTTTAGAGTTTTTAAGCGCCACTATTTCCTTATTAAAATCCCTTGACTGCGCCACTTTGGAGAGTATAATTAATGAGTCAGTCAATTCGGATACGGTAAGATTGCCGTTTAACTTATTTTTCCGATGTGTATTTAAATTCTTTATGAATCTTAAACAATATGCTGTAACTCGTTGCAATTTAGACAACGAGGAAAATTTGTTAAATAGATCGAAATCTGCACTCGTAGTGAGCGCTACTTGAACCGTTTTGCGTCTTTCAGGAAGATCATTATGAGAGATATTATCGTAATTTGGCCACCGAGCAATATCTTGAGAGAGCCATGAGGGACCCTTCCACCAAAGAGAGGAATTGATTAATGCTTCTGGGACCAAACCACGGGAAATAATATCCGCGGGATTTTCAATTGAGACAACATGACGCCAATCGCTGATGTTTGTGAGTTGCTGTATTTCAGCAACCCGATGTGCTACGAACGTTTTCCATATATTGGGCTGGGCTGCCAACCAAGACAGCACGATAGTTGAGTCACACCAATAATGGACGCTATCAATTTTTAAATTCAGAGCGTTTATAGTCTTTTCCATCAACCGGGACAGTAAAAGCGCACCACATAACTCAAGCCTCGGTAAAGTCAAACTTTTCAGGGGTGCTACCCGTGATTTAGCGCAAATAAGTTGCACGAGATGATTGCCAGAATTAGTAGTAGTTCTTAGGTATAGACAAGCGCCGTAAGCTGTTTCTGAGCTGTCACAAAACCCGTGAATTTGAATGTGAACAGCATTTGGTGATGTCATGCATCTAGGTATTTTTACCTTGTTCAAATTTAAAAGCTGTTGATAGAACTGACTCCAAATTTCAACGATATCAGTGGGCAGGGGATCATCCCACCCTATCTTAAGCTGCCAAAGTTTTTGAAGGATAATTTTGGCATAAATTATACTAGGCCCAATTAGTCTCAGTGGATCGAAGATTTGGGACACGAGTGATAGTATTATTCGTTTGGTAATTTGAGTTTTGGATTGGGCAAGATTCACAAGGTAAGTTAGAGAATCGGATTCGGCATCCCATAATAAACCTAGCGTTTTAGTGTTTTTATCATCCAGAATGAAATGCTGAGGTAATTCAATGCTCTGCTTAGACAAATTATTTAGAATAACTGGTTTATTTGACATCCATTTGCGGAGTTCAAAACCTGACTTACTAAGTAAATCACTAACGTCATGTACAAGTTGTATTGCCTCATCTATCGTATTAGCGCCTGAAATAAAATCGTCTACGTAGAAGTCTTTGAGAATAGCTTCGGATGCCTGAGGATAGTCGTCTTTATTGTCTATAGCGATTTGATGTAAGCACCGGACTGCTAAAAAGGACGCGGAGGCTGTACCGTAGGTAACAGTATTTAAACAAAAGTGTTGAATTTGCTCGTCAGGCTTGGCCCTCCACACAATTCGCTGTAAATTGCGATGTTCGGAGGCAACTAGTACCTGGCGGTACATTTTAGCTACGTCAGAGGTTACTACAATGTTATGAATACGAAATCTAGCCACAATGCTAAAAAGGTCATCCTGAATGTTTGGACCGATTTTTAAAACGTCGTTTAAAGAAATTCCGCTTGAAGTTTTAGAAGACGCGTCAAATACAACGCGTACCTTGGTAGTAGTACTTGATGATTTAGTTACGCAATGGTGCGGCATGTAGTAATGAGGTTGTTCATTATTGAAGTTTGTTATTGCATCTACCTTGGTCATATGACCTAAAGTCTCGTATTCTAACATAAAATCTGAATAATATTGTTTAAGTTGGGAATTTCCCGCAAATTTTCTTTCAACGGCAAGAAAGCGCTTAATTGCGTTTTCCAAAGATTCACCTAGCTGATTATATTCATTGCGTAGTGGCAAGCTTACAACAAAACGACCAGTCTCATTGCGTTTAGTATTATTAACAAAATGTTCTTCACAGTATTGTTCCTCATTAGAAAAATTACGATAAGAATTGCATTCTTCGATATTCCAGAAGCGTTCCAGTTGGTCTTGCATAGTTTGATCCGTAACCGATAAATGACATTGCGTATTTTGATTGGATTGGTACTGAGGCGTTATAGGACCGCTTAGAATCCATCCAAGCTGTGTTTTTTGTAATATGGGTTGACTCTGTCCAGTTTTAATCTGGCCAGGACACAGCAAATCTAAAAAGACGCCTGCACCTAGTAAGAGATCTACCCGCTCAGACCGACTAAAGTTAGGGTCGGCCAACTGTATACCAGAAGGTATGTTGACATCTCTAATATTGAATGTAAATTGTGGAATGTTTCCAGTGATTTGCTCTATCAATAGATAGGATAGCCTTAGTTTAAAATTACTACATAAAGATTCGATAACGCAAATAGTCTTATTTTGAATGTTTAGGGGTGTGTTGCTAATTCCTGCAACTGGAATATTGAGCTTGGAACATGGCAAACCTAATTTCTTAAATAAGTCAATTGTCATAAAATTTGACTGACTACCCGAGTCTAAAAGAGCGCGACATTGAATCGGATTATTCTTGCTATCAAAGATGTGAACTAATGCCGTGGCTAAAAGAATGCGCGGTTGTGCTTGGATGCAATGTGCGTTGATAGATTGTAGATTTTGCGAATTACCTTGCGTGCTTGACGGTTTATTTCCTTGGACGCTAGTTTGATCATTAACTTGATCACTACTACTACCTGATTGTTGACTTAGATTGAACTGTTCTTGGTGTAGTAACGTATGGTGTTTTTTCTTACATTTTCGACAAGTACCGCCCTTGCAATCACGACTTGAATGTCCGAATCTCAGGCAATTTGTACATAATTTAGCATTTTTTACATGTTCATATCTGGCTTTAGGCAATAGTTTGAGAAAGGCTTGACAATTATATATGTGATGAGTACCCTTGCATGAGGCGCATGATGGCTTATCTGTGGTTAGATGAGAATAGATTCGTGCATATTTATGCGATTTAATATTTTGTTTGTTAGAATTGTTATAATTTAAAGTATCTAAAAATTGACATTTGTTAGTTAAGAATTCTATAAAGGACGTGAGCGTTGGCAGCTCTCGCTTGTTGAGAGTTTGCTCCCACTCTCGTTTTGTTAATTGATCTAATTTTACATAAATGGAAGATAACGTAAGTATCTCGGCTTTGAGCAGACTCTCCAAAGTTATCTAGCGAGCGTATGTGTCGTTAAAAACTGTCTAATAATTTTCCGTCTTTGGACTCTTCTTTTACTGGCGGTAGATCATCTATAGCGGCGAGGTGACTATAAACTATGATGCGTTGGTTTTCGAAGCGTTCACAAACAAGTTTCCAGGCAACCTCGTAATTCGAGTCAGAGATTGGTATGGCGTTTATTACTTGTTTGGCATCGCCCTTTAAAGTTGACTCTAAATATGAGAACTTTTGGACATTACTGTAATATGCATTATTGTGAACAGACACGAGGAAGGCATCATGATAATGCTTCCAGTTAATGTATTGACCATCGAACTCTGGCAGGTTTAACGGAGGTAGTTTGACTTGTGCGTACTGAGAGGCAGTACCAGTAAGAGGGTTTAATTGTATTTGCGGAGACAGAATTTCCTTGGCCTTTGCTACATTTTGGAAATATTTATTTTCAATTTCCTCATGCTCGCCTGATTGTCCACCGGCAGACCGTAACTCTAATTCAGCCTGAACTTCTATAAAGCCTTGCAAAATCTCCCGAGCGTTTTCTACACGGGCCATTAATTCCGCTTTAGTATTTTTAGATGCATCGAAAGTAGCAACGAAATGCTCAAAACGCGTCATTTGACCTTTATATATACCACGTTTAGCCTTTAAACTCTTAATTTCTTCTTCACTCATGATAAATACTTGTCTAGACTCAAAGTACAAAGTTATTAAATGTATTTAGAAAATATGAAAAATTTTAAATCTGTCAACCCTGTTAAAGTATGAACTATGAAGCTTTATTATTAAGTGCTGTAAATCCAGTTAAATATACGTAACGTAAAGAAATAAAATAGCTATGCTATGCAACCAAGAATGGTTGATGAACAAAACGTTTGTTTAGTTATAGTTCATGCAGAACACGAGAAATGATAATGGCTATGAGAAAGGAATTATGGAATTGCTTACTGCGATTTCAACTCCCAACAGCGAACAGCTTAAACTGACTTCTTGTGTGGTGATGCACGTGCTCTTGTTTGTCCGAGGTGTGTCGGTTCGGGTTGCTGTGGTAGCTGTAGATCTTTTCAGGTTACTTATGTTTAATATCACTTGATGCGGCTGGAAGCGACCAATGTAAGGTGATGAGGGCCCTAACTATATAGGGCAATCACATCTATGGTTGAAGCTGGTTTCTCGTTCTTGATTATTAAATAAAACACACTTTTTAAGAATGTAGAAACTGAGAACTTTATATTGTCGTATAAGCGTGGACTGTATGTCGCAATACATGAAATTCTTATGACTAAATGACAGATTGCAGGGCTACCAACCTACTCAGTGTTTCCATCTGATGGTAGCTAAATTCACCATATTAGAAATGTTTTACAATAAGGCATAACGCTAATGTCTTGAAACAAAATTTAAAAAACATTAGGTTAGAACATTGTAATAAAGAAGAAAAAGATGTTATTCACAGACTCTGCTTTGACTATAGAGACATATTCTTTTGCGAAGGAATACCTTTAAGTTTCACCAATCAAATTACCCACAAAATTAACCTTAAAAAAGATTCACATATTTTTACAAAGTCATACCGTTACCCGGAAGTTCATAAAAGCGAAGTAAAGGCGCAAATTTCATCCATGTTAGATCAAGGTATTATTCAACATAGTACCTCCCCGTGGTCCAGCCCTATATGGATTGTGCCGAAAGAATTCGATGCATCCGGGCGTAAAAAGTGGTTGATTTGGCTAGCGGATTCCACCAAATTGAGGTAAATCCCAATCATGTACAAAAAACCGCATTTTCCACCGAAGCCCGTTCGGGCTAAAGAATGCTCCTGCGACTTTCCAAAGAGTCATGGATAATGTACTGAGAGGATTACAAAACGAAACTTGTCTCGTTTACCTCGACGATATCATTATCTTTAGCACTTCGCTGCCAGAACACGTAAAGCGTTTAAAATCCGTATTTGAGCGACTGAGGAACAGTAACTTTAAAATTCAACTTGATAAGTCAGAATTTCTGCAAAAATCAGTACAATATTTAGGCCATGTAATCACACCAGCAGGAGTAAAACCAAATCCTGATAAAATATTCGCAATTAAGAAATTTCCTATTCCCAAAGCACATAAAAACATAAAAAGTTATTTAGGACTTTTAGGTTACTATAGACGGTTTATACGTGACTTTGCCAAAATTACGAAACCCATGACCAAATGTTTGAAGAAAAATGCTAAAATTATACACGACAAGGACTTCCTAGAATGTTTTAAAATTTGTAAAGATATATTGACTAACGATCCAATTTTACAATACCCCGCCCTCCAAAAACGTTTTATACTAACGACGGACGCGGGTAATGTAGCTTTGGGCTCAATATTATCTCAGGGTGAACTACCTCATGATAAACCAATCGCTTATGCTTCAAGGATTTAAACGAGACTGAACAAAAATATAGTACAATCGAAAAAGAATTATTAGCCATCGTATAGGCTTGCAAATATTTTAGACCATATACCTATTTGGTGGGAAGTCTACTATCTATACTGATCACCGTCCCTTGATTTGGCTTTTTGATCTGAAAGAACCAAATTCGAAACTAATACGTTGGCGCCCCTGGCTCGAGGAATTTGATTATAATATACAAAAAGGGTAAAATGAACACCAACGCTGATGCACTATCTCGCATAGCAATTAACGCATTAGAAAACGAATCGCTAATGAATAACCCGGGGGAAGTAGACAAAAACATTCTTCACTATTTAAGAACACTTTCTGAAGACCCTGTTCAAGACCAAGACCAACCCCAAACTTCCTCAACTATGAATCCCTTACAATCCAAGACACTACAAATTCATGAGAACATACAAATAAAACCACCTGAAAATGAGACCTTTAATACGCCTCGCTCATGTAGCAACGAAAGCGTAAATAATGCCATCTCAATCTTAGACGAGATAATTAATAATAAAAACAATCAAATAATAATTAAACCAAATGTCCATAACCAACTTGAGGTCTCCAATAACAACTTTCAACACTTAAAAATTCTAGAAATAAAAATTCCAAAATCAAACGACCTACTTGTTTTTGAATTTCTCGGAGATTACACCACTTCTGAGAAACCAGTTTATTAGTATTTTTATGATGAAGTAAACTTTTCAACTTTCAATAAAGTTTACATGGAAAAATTTTATATAAAAGGCCTAAAATTAATAAGATGTAACAAATTGATAAACTCAGTTCGAGAAAAAGACGAACGTTTGCTGTTAATAAAACATCAACATGAAGGTAAAAGCAATCATAGAGGTATTCAAGAAACTTTAGAAAAACTAAAACGTAATTACTATTGGCCTAACATGAAAGCAGATCTGACCGAATATATGAATGATTGTACAATCTGCCAAACAGCCAAATATTCGGAAATCCACCATCCGTACAACTAGTTGTAACAGAAACCCCCGTCAAACCATTTGAAATAATACATGTAGATTATTTTACAATTCTCTTTCTTTGCTTGATATGCATTATTTATAAATAACTTTGTTTAGGCTTTATACAGGCATAATAATAACAAACATATCCAAATTGACATACTTATATTGATGTTTCATCTCTAAACATTATATTATTAAATTCATTGGACTATCTTTAATACGTTATGAATATTGGATTAAAAATTACAAATTATTTGAAATTTTAGAAAATAATAAAGTTAAAATACAAAATTGCAAAAATAGCAAAACAAGTTATACATATAAAAGAACTAAAAAAGCCTCCTGTTGTTACAGAACCATACTCAGCGTCGCCGCAAGAGTAACCTCATATCCGAAATTCCACAACCTAAACGACAATCTAGGACTATTACTCCTAAAGCTAGGTAATGCTCAAAATAAAATCGACCATTGGACTTTTATACAAATACAGGGTGGTCCGAATTTAAATTGGAAAACTTCGCCAGCGGATACTACGCCTAAAAATAATAACTTTTTGTCATATAAACATATATCGAAAAACGAATGGATTTCAAAATACAAGGTGATGAAGTTGGCGGGGGAAAATTTTTTTTTTCAATATCTCAATAACGAATAAAGATTTTTAATTAAAATTTGACATACAGGTATAATTAAGGCAAGCACACCAGTTAAAATAAATTTTGTCCAAAATATTACACTGGGTGATTATTTTTTTCTGATCGATTACCCCTTAAACTACAAGAACTTTTTGTTTGTACGCCACTGGTCAAATTTAATAGAAAAATTTAATTCTACGTTGCTTTTAGAGCAAAAAAGTATTTTTGGCTTCCTTTCGAAATTCTTATGGTTTTTGATAAAATTAATATTTTCTACCATAAACGACTGGACGAAGCAATAATTTTTTTCATCTGGACAAAAAAAGAAGTACGGGGACCGACTAAAGTGAACCTCGCGAGTCCGAAAAATATACTAAAGAAAGGAAGCCAAAAATACTGTTTTGCTCTAAAAGGAACGTAGAATAAAATGTTTCTATTAAATTTGACCACTGGCGTACAAACAAAAAATTCTTGTGGTTTAAGGGGTAATCGATCAGAAAAAAATAATCACCCAGTGTAATATTTTGGACAAAATTTATTTTAACTCGTGTGCTTGCCATAATTATACCTGTATGTCAAATTTGAATAAAATTTTTTTATTCATTATTGAGATATTGAAAAAAATAAATTTTTTTCCGCCAACTTCAACACCTTGTATTTTGAAATCCATTAGTTTTTCGATATATGTTTATATAACAAAAAGTTGTTATTTTTAGGCGTAGTATCCGCTGGCGAAGTTTCCCGATTTAAATTCGGACCACCCTGTATATGACATTTCTGACATAATCAAAGAATTTTACACAGTTCAACAGTCATATTTTCAAATAAGAAATGTAATCGAAAATTCTACTTATAATATTAGTTATAATAATGGCGACTATAACTCCTACCATCTCATTGACACGCTGGAAAATAAAATATTAAGCCACTAAACTATACTAAAAGAGGTCTAATCCATGGACTCGGTTCTATATTAAAAACTATTAAGTACTGGTAATTTAGATCAAAATGACGCTGAACGATACGATTAGGCTATAAAAACACTATCAGACAATCAAATTAAAACAAAATCTTTAATTAATGAACAAATATTACCTTACTCGAAATATCCATTTTAAAATTTAAACAGAATATCGAACTTCTTGCTCATAATCAGATAATTTTAAAATCCCATATCAATCAGTTAGAGCAAGTGATACAAAGCACACAACTTGAATATATAGTGTTATGATATTTTATTTTGCCAGTCACGGTTGATGGGCCTATATCATAAGGATTTTATTTGATTTTCTACTTTGAATATTTCGGTTGTGGGTTTTAAAAAATTATTTTATTTTATTTTAGAATGCTTTGTTTCAATTTTATTATTGCACGTTTTTTATTTTGCATGTTTGCTCATATTCTCAGGTGGGATCGCCTATTTATTTATGCTTTTTATGAAATGTAAATAGTTTTTTATTCAGAATATTTTATTATTTAATTATTTTTGGAAAATTCTTTTATTTTACTTACCACACTTTAATCTACTTATACTGCAAATCTTTCAGACACCTTATAGCACTTTATAATACTAATTAATTGATTTTAATTACAAATACCATGTGTTTTTTATATTTTACAAGAATGCTTACTTGGGTTCTTGGTTTTAAACCCTGTTTCTCTTTTTTAGTACTCTAGATGAAGTTCGACCAGGAAAAACTTACCTCCCTTGGCTTTTCTAGTGATTTATTTTATATTTGAGTTATAATTTTATTATTAAACTTTGTCAAATTGTAAATATATGATTTCAAGAAATTTATGTCTTATTAGTTGTCTACTCACATATCTTTTAGGCTGTACTTAGGGTTGCGGCCTTAGGATTTTATAGTCAGATTCTTTGAATTATGCTACTTTAGTTCTCATCAGATATAACAGATGTCGGCACAATATTGAATTTATTATCATACTACACAGTTTACAATATTTGACTTACTGTCTCTCAAACAAATTCTTAAATTAATAATTAAACTTGATAGTCAAAACTTTTAACATAAACAGTATGAATTACTTACTAAATCTATTCTTAAATTTTAAAAAAAGGTTCGTTAACGTTTGGTTTAATACCGAAATTCCCCGTGGGATTCGCAATGTCTTTTTTTTATCTTTGACAGTACATGAAATTTGGTCGTTGACCTCAGTGCTGTTTTATATTTATGCACTTAAATTACTGGTAGTCGGCTGTGAAAATTTCCAGCTTCTAATTTAAGATAGCTTATGGTAAGTACCTGGGTTTTTACGTATTTTTCTTACTTCATGCCTCTCCTGTGGCTTGGTCTCTGTGATATTCTGTGTAACTTAACCTCTGCACACTTCTGAATATTATTGTTCTCAATATTTCAGCGATTTTCTGGTAATTTTTCTAATATTTTCAGGAGCTAAAACTGGCGTGAGGATGCCTCAAATTATCGAATCAACAACTCTCCTGCTTTTGTTCGTTGCCAGGTAAGTTAAATTTTCTTGTAAATTTGCAATATTTATGTCAAATCATAGCCAACTGTCATTTTCTGTATTGTATTTTTCAGTTTATTTTTGAAATTTCCCTTTTTTCTTGATTCTTTTTCAGGTTTCTTGCTTGTTTTCTCGTTCTTTAATTTATTTGCTACGTTTGGATGTCCATTTCATAGTATTACGTTGGTATGAATTTTGATCTACCGTTCTACCGTCACACTTTTTTAATTTATTTTTCTTTCACTTATGCACTTTATTTTAGGAACTGAATTTTCACTATATCAAGTCTATTTTAGTTACTTATTATCTATTTACACAGTTTTCTTACTAATATTTCCTTAAACTTTAATTACACATGTGACAAGTCATATTTTTACAAGTTTTTTGTGCTTTTGTTGACATATTGTACATTTTTTTAGTCTAAACTAGCATATTTCATGTTTATCTTGTAGTTTTCTATCCTTTGTTTGTTATTTGTGATAATACTTTTTAAATTTTACTGATAGTTTACTTTTTTAGGATCTACAACGTTCCAACGTAGGAGGTTTTTGCTGCGTTTAGTCCATGATGAGTTTATTTTGTGGTGGCTAACTTTCTCCTGTTCGAGGATGATCCAGAGTTATTTTATAATATCCTTTTTGACTTTACTGTAAGTATTCTTGTACAGGGTGGTAATATTTTTATTTATTTATGTTTTAAGAATTTAATTTTCATTTCAAGTTTGATATTTACATGGTATTTCTAATTAAGTCATTTTATATGGTACGTTAGTGAATAACATTGCGTTCCCTCGCTGATTAATAATAAATTTTTAATTTTTTTAAAAATTTTTATTCATCTAAAACTTTCATGGAATATTATTCGCTAATGTCTAAATTCTCACTTTGTTTCAGGTTATCTGCTGTATATGGGAATAGTAATTCAATGTGGAATTTTCCTCGTATAAGTTCACTGTTTGGATATTTTAATTCATATGTGCATAAATTTATTATTTTACTTATGACGTATGGGCCTTCGTACGGAATTTGTGTAACTGTACTGGGTGTGTGGTTTAAAAAGTGTTCTACGGTATGTATGTGTCTTATCCAGTCCGTATGTCTGTCTTGTGTCGCGATTCTCAGAAATCTTAATACTTCTTGGATGTATCTTTCTGCTGGGTTTGCTTGTGGGTGTCGTATGCTTGTGAAGATTACATCTATGTCTCGTTGTGTCCAGTGTTGAGTGAATCTGTCATTGTTGAAGTAAGTTGCGTTGTCTGTCAAAAATTTTTGTGGTTTCCCTATTTCTCTGCAATAATTTTCTAATATGGCTATTGTCGTTTTCGTGTTACATCTCCTAGTTGGGTAAATTTTTGTGTACTTTGAAAAACAATCTATTACTACTAAAACGTGTTTATATCCCTTGTGGGTTTTTATTAAGTTACTCACGTAGTCTATTGCTACTATTTTAAGAGGTTCATTGGTGACTATACTGCTTACATTATTTTTATTTTTATGATTTTTGGTCTTTCCTAGACAACAAATGTGGCAACTATTTATGATGGTTTTTATTATTTGTAAATCTTTTTCTGCGTAAAAGTTTTCTCTGAACACTAACCAGGTTTTTCGTACTCCTATGTGTCCGTATGTCATGTGTAGGTTTTGTATTATTCGTTCGGTCAGGTCGGTGTCGATTACGTATAGTTCGTCGTCGTTTATTAATTTTATTATGATGTTGTTCTTTAAAATATGTCCTCTGTACATGTCTTTCGTCTGTAGTATGCGTCTAAGGTGTGTTAATTTTTCTTGGCTTCGTAGTATGTTTGTCTCTGTAAAAAGTCCGTCTGTCATGGTTAGTCTGTTTAGTGCTATGGTAAATTGGTGTGGATTTTGTATGTTTGGTAATGTATTTCTTGTAAGTGCGTCTGCTGTTACGTTGTCTTTACCTGGCCTATGTTTTATGTCGAATGAAAATTCCTGAATCAGTAGCGACCAACGGTAAATTCGGTTGTTTGCAAAGCGATTGTTCATTAGAGATGCTAAAGCTTGATGGTCTGTTTCTAGAATGAATCGTGATGAAGTTAGGTAAAATTTTAATTTGGTTATAGCAAAAACTATCGCGGCCATTTCTTTTTCACAAACAGCATATCTTACCTCGTACGGTTTTAAAATTCGTGAGATAAAACATATCGGAATTTCTGTTTCTGATTGTATTTGGCTTAGTTCCGCGGCTATTGAGTGGTCTGATGCGTCTGTTCGGAGTATGAATGGTATTGCAAAATCAGGGCTGTATAATAATAAGTTTTTATGAAAACTGGTCTTTAGTCTGTCAAAAGCTGTCTGTCTGCGTTCGTCCCATGTCCATTTCGTCTCTTTTCTAAGGAGTTCTATCAATGGTACCTCCATTTCTGAGATGTTTGGTATGAATTTCTTGTAGTAGTTTAACATACCCAGAAATCCTCTTAGCATTTTTAAATTTTTTGGTTTGGGATAATTTTTAATTTCGTCTAGTCTCTCTTTATCGATACTTATACCCTCTTTTGCTACTTGGTATCCTAAATATTTGACATTGTTTTGATAGAATTGGCATTTTTCTAAGTTTAATTTTAAACCTGCGACATCTAACGCGTTCATTATGGTATTTAAGTGATTCAAGTGTTGTTCATCGTTTTCCGAAAATACAAGTATGTCGTCCACGTAATGAAAGCAAAATTTTTCGTACTTATCCAAGATCTGTTGCATGGCTCTTACTAAGGCAGATGATGCCGATTGCAACCCAAAAGGTACCACTTTAAATTGGTATACGTGTCCGTCAACCATGAAACCAGTGTATTTTCTCGATTCTACCGCTAGTGGAATTAACCAAAATGAATTTTTCAAATCTAATTTCGTGAATATTGTCTTTTTTCCGATATATGCTAACATTGTGTCAATGCCCTGTGGTGAATCGAATTGTGATTTCGTTATCTCGTTTAATTTCCTAGCGTCTAGGCACAATCTAATCGTGGAATCCTTTTTTCTTACTACTACAAGTGGGTTTATATAGTCCGTCCTTGCCGGTTCTATAACATTTGCTTTTATCATATTTTGGAGTTCTAAATTTACTTGGTTTCGATAATGATATGGAATTGGATAGGTTTTACATTTAAAAGGTTTATTTTGATCAACATTTAATGAATGAGTGTAGCCTTTTGCTATTCGCGGTACATAATTTGTCAATGAATTATATTTTATTATGAGATCATGAACTATGTCGTTATATTTAGTTGGACAATTTAACTCTAATTTATTTAGCGAATTGTAGTTGTTTATTTTGTACATATTTTCCCCCTTATTTATTTCTTTGACTCGTTTGTCATTCATATTTTTAATTTCATTATTATTTCTTTTTATTATAGGTACCGTTTTACCTTTTATATTCACGTTTCTTTCCCCCATATCTATTTTCGCTCTAATTTTTGTCAAAATGTCTTCTCCGATAATAACGTCAAAATTCATATTTCCCATGATCACAAATTCTGCTTGAATTTTTTCATTTTGAACCGTAAATGTAGCATTTAGCACTTTGTTACAATTTGCAAATTTTTTTCCCCCAGCATCTATCAATGAAACCTTTGAAATTCTCATTATATTATTTTTGAAATTACTTAAATATTCATTTACAATATTTTCATTAATAAGGCTTAATTCTGCCCCTGTATCGATTAATGCATTTAAAGTGATATTTTGAAATTTTATTTCTATGATTGGTAAATTACTGATTTTAATTTCTATCGTTTGTCCATTTTCATTGCCAATGTCTATAAACTCCCTCATATGCTGGTAAGAAGTGTTTAAAACCGTCCTATCTAAAAATCCTGGTTTTGTGAGTGGGTGTGTATTTGGGCTGTTGTTTGAATTTTGTTCATGTCCTGATTTGTGTCTGATTGGTTTGTGTTTTCCTGTTTTTTGTTTATGTTTGTGACCTGTGCGTATGTTTGACCCTGTTTATCATCCCAATTTCGTTTCCTTTCATAGTTGTGTCCATATTTATTTCCATTATTGTTGTAATTTCGGTTCTGTCCATCGTAGTATTTCTTGGAATCGTCATAATTTCGGTTCTGTCCCTCGTAGTACTTCTTAGAATCGTCTGTTCTCTCACGTTTGTCCTCCCAATTTTGCTTCTTTTCGTATTTTTGTCCATTTTTGAAACCTCTATTTTCATTTTCGTTTTCATTCCTGTTTTGTCCTTCGTACTTCTTGTATCTATTGTCATTTTTGGAATAATTTTGTCGATTGTCCCTTTGTTTGGAAGTATAATCGTCTATTTCTCGTAGGTATTCTATTAATCCATCCAATGTGTTTATCCTCTGTGTGACTATAACGTTCCTTATGTCGTCTCTGAAGTGTCTAGCTAGATAAGTTACCATTTCTGGCTCTGTAAATTTTGGTTCTAGGTATCTGATGTTGTATATTTTTCTTAGGATGTATTTCTCCCTCGATAAGCTGGTATTTTCGTAGTAACGTCCATTGAAAAGGTTAAATCGTATTTTCTGTTGAGTATATTCTCCCCAGTATTGTTTTAAAAATAACGTCTCAAATTCTTCGATCGTTTCATACCTGTCTTCAATCATTTGGTACCATATTTCAGCTTCCCCTTTTAACGAGTCTTGTATGATTGTTTTTATGTTTGTTATGCCTGGTAGATTATTGATGTACTGTTTGAAACGTGTCATGTAAATTTTCGGATGCAATTTTGAGTCTCCGAAGGATATTTCTGTAGCACTGTGTGTCTGTGCGTGTGTGTATGTTATTGGTGTGAAATTTTTAATCTTCTGCGAGTTTTGTGTGATTCTATCGTCCTGTTCCTTTAAACATTCTTCGAAACTCTTCGTTTGTTCGTCCAGTTGTTTGGTTATTACTGAGAAACCTTCTTCTACTAAAGATTCCACTCCTTGTTGTATTTCTCCTCGTATTTCTTTTCTTGCTTCTTTGATTTGTTGATCCACTTCTTCTCTTACTTCTCTGTGAATTCTGTCGAGTTTTCCTTCCAAATTTTCCACTTTTTCTTTGATCTCTTGTGCATTCTGTTTCAATCTGTTATTCATGTCTTGTGCATTTTCTTCTATTCTTTTGTTGATCTCTTGCACACTCTGGTTCATGCCTTGTACATTTTGGTTCATTTCTTGTGCATTTTGTTCCAATCTGTTGTTCATGTCTTGAGCGTTTTCATCCATCTTTTTGTTTAGGTTTTGGTTCATGTCTGTCATCATTGCCATTAACCTGGTGAGCATGTTTGTATCTGTTTGTGGTGTCGTGTCTGTGGTGTCTCCCGCTTGTTGTGTGGATGTGTTTTGTGTTTCTTCTTCTGTGTTAACCATTTTTCCAACTTTCTTACCTGATCTTAAGTCCATTAACTACTAAATTGAATTGTTAAATTCTGAAAACGTGCCACGTACGTTGGAGCGCCAATTTTGTTATGATATTTTATTTTGCCAGTCACGGTTGATGGGCCTATATCATAAGGATTTTATTTGATTTTCTACTTTGAATATTTCGGTTGTGGGTTTTAAAAAATTATTTTATTTTATTTTAGAATGCTTTGTTTCAATTTTATTATTGCACGTTTTTTATTTTGCATGTTTGCTCATATTCTCAGGTGGGATCGCCTATTTATTTATGCTTTTTATGAAATGTAAATAGTTTTTTATTCAGAATATTTTATTATTTAATTATTTTTGGAAAATTCTTTTATTTTACTTACCACACTTTAATCTACTTATACTGCAAATCTTTCAGACACCTTATAGCACTTTATAATACTAATTAATTGATTTTAATTACAAATACCATGTGTTTTTTATATTTTACAAGAATGCTTACTTGGGTTCTTGGTTTTAAACCCTGTTTCTCTTTTTTAGTACTCTAGATGAAGTTCGACCAGGAAAAACTTACCTCCCTTGGCTTTTCTAGTGATTTATTTTATATTTGAGTTATAATTTTATTATTAAACTTTGTCAAATTGTAAATATATGATTTCAAGAAATTTATGTCTTATTAGTTGTCTACTCACATATCTTTTAGGCTGTACTTAGGGTTGCGGCCTTTAAAGGATTTTAAAGTCAGATTCTTTGAATTATGCTACTTTAGTTTTCATCAGATATAACAGATGTCGGCACAATATTGAATTTATTATCATACTACACAGTTTACAATATTTGACTTACTGTCTCTCAAACAAATTCTTAAATTAATAATTAAACTTGATAGTCAAAACTTTTAACATAAACAGTATGAATTACTTACTAAATCTATTCTTAAATTTTAAAAAAAGGTTCGTTAACGTTTGGTTTAATACCGAAATTCCCCGTGGGATTCGCAATGTCTTTTTTTTATCTTTGACAGTACATGAAATTTGGTCGTTGACCTCAGTGCTGTTTTATATTTATGCACTTAAATTACTGGTAGTCGGCTGTGAAAATTTCCAGCTTCTAATTTAAGATAGCTTATGGTAAGTACCTGGGTTTTTACGTATTTTTCTTACTTCATGCCTCTCCTGTGGCTTGGTCTCTGTGATATTCTGTGTAACTTAACCTCTGCACACTTCTGAATATTATTGTTCTCAATATTTCAGCGATTTTCTGGTAATTTTTCTAATATTTTCAGGAGCTAAAACTGGCGTGAGGATGCCTCAAATTATCGAATCAACAACTCTCCTGCTTTTGTTCGTTGCCAGGTAAGTTAAATTTTCTTGTAAATTTGCAATATTTATGTCAAATCATAGCCAACTGTCATTTTCTGTATTGTATTTTTCAGTTTATTTTTGAAATTTCCCTTTTTTCTTGATTCTTTTTCAGGTTTCTTGCTTGTTTTCTCGTTCTTTAATTTATTTGCTACGTTTGGATGTCCATTTCATAGTATTACGTTGGTATGAATTTTGATCTACCGTTCTACCGTCACACTTTTTTAATTTATTTTTCTTTCACTTATGCACTTTATTTTAGGAACTGAATTTTCACTATATCAAGTCTATTAAAGTTACTAATTATCTATTTACATAGTTTTCTTACTAATATTTCCTTAAACTTTAATTACACATGTGACAAGTCATATTTTTACAAGTTTTTTGTGCTTTTGTTGACATATTGTACATTTTTTTAGTCTAAACTAGCATATTTCATGTTTATCTTGTAGTTTTCTATCCTTTGTTTGTTATTTGTGATAATACTTTTTAAATTTTACTGATAGTTTACTTTTTTAGGATCTACAACGTTCCAACGTAGGAGGTTTTTGCTGCGTTTAGTCCATGATGAGTTTATTTTGTGGTGGCTAACTTTCTCCTGTTCGAGGATGATCCAGAGTTATTTTATAATATCCTTTTTGACTTTACTGTAAGTATTCTTGTACAGGGTGGTAATATTTTTATTTATTTATGTTTTAAGAATTTAATTTTCATTTCAAGTTTGATATTTACATGGTATTTCTAATTAAGTCATTTTATATGGTACGTTAGTGAATAACATTGCAATAGAAACTCCTAATTATCTTTTATTGCAAACCTTAATATCTGAATTTATAACCACCTTCGAAATAATGTATGACATACTAGAAAGATTAGAAATTGCAATTACATTTTCAAAATTAAACACCTTCCATAATTCAATAATTGAACAAACGAATTTACTGTCGGAAATTCTAACCGTAACCATCACAGAAAACTTGAACGGAAATAAACTACCATTTGAACCTATTTTGGATAACGTTTTATTATTCGAAAAAACAATAGAAACCAAAAGTTACAATAAAGAAAATCAAATAGTATTTATTATAGATAGAAGTCCCCATAGTAAAAGCTGAAAGTTCCAAATTCCTCCTACTAAATGAGCAAATTTACGCATTCTCCGATACCCAATGTCAAGAAGTCATACCCGAAGAATTTCTTGGTCAGGAAACAAACACCGTAAAAATTCAAGACAATGGACCTACCATACGAGGTTCAACTATTAAGATATTTAAAAAATGCCACAAATTGCCAGTATGTACCAGTGAGTCTAACCAATACGAAGATTCAGAAAATAGGAGAAAATAAGTGGATTGTCATCACCCCTGAAAGTGTCGTAGCTCAACAAAAATGCGGGCACAATAAAGACAATCTTTACTTCATTACTTTTATTTTTCGCTTGCGTCACAGAACGCATTGCTCGTTTTGCCCACTTTCATTTTATTTTGTTTGGCATGGTGTGTACATACATTTATTTTTATTTTGTGCCTGCGTTATGTGACAAATCTTGTTCCGAAATACATTCATTAACTTTTGCGAAGTGTGTCATATCAACTTTCAGGTGGCATGAATTGAATGACGTAATTACATGTGGTATATTATATTTATTTATTTTTTAGTGCAAGTTGAGTACGACAAACAAGAAAATGACCACAAGAAGTTAAAAATTGAGTATGAAAAAACTCTTAGATCTTTTCACGGGAACCTGAGTATGGAAATTGAAACAAACAATAAGAAACTATCAGATAAACTCACTTATATTAAACAAGATATTATATAAAATAGATGAAATTGTTCGCGTATGTTTGTTAATTCGAGGGTTAAACAATTTATTTCCTTCAACAGATTTCCAATCTCGCGATTTTAATTTATCCAAAAAAACGAGTGTTCTTGCACTTTCGTCGGTGCGGACAGCAGCAGTGCATAAGTGCGGCACATCCCGGACTACCGGACTATTACCAAGAGTGACCATCTCTGTCGCCGGAAGATAATATTCCGCGCTTATTGACACCGGCGCTCGGACATCCAGACATTCACCCTCGCGTGTGGACAGGAACCCATTTCGTCCGGGGGCGAGACCAAACTGGAACTGGTTATATAGAATCTCGCTTTCCGTGGATCGTGAAGTGGAACTTTTAGCGACCACGCCCCAACAGGACAAAACCAAAATGAGTGTTCTTGCACTTTCGTCGGTGCAGACGGCAGCAGTGCAATAAGTGCGGCACGTCCCGGACTACCGGACTATTACCAAGAGTGACCATCTCTGTCGCAGGAAGATAATATTCCGCGCTTATTGACACCGGCACGACCGGAAATGTTATTGACTCTGATCTCATAAACTTCAGTAGAGTAGTAATGGCGGAGCTGGGTCTCCCCCCACCCTTTTTTTTTTTTTTGTGGTGGGGGGTAACTAGGGTAATTCGAGTAATGTAGGTAATTAGACTGATGTAATTGCAATAGAGGTAATTAGAGTATTGTCGGTAATTAGCCTGATGTAGTTGCAATAGAGGTAAGTAGAGTAATGTGCAGTAATTAGACTGATGTAATTGCAATAGAGGTAATTGGAGTGGTGCAATGCAATTGTAGTTGTAATTAGTGTATGTACCAATATGTGTATGAGTACTCCAAGTAGTGGTGGTGGGGTAGCTCAGCTAGACTGCTATAAAGAAGATGTAGTCGCAACACAAAATCATTTCTATCGTGTTCTATCGTGAACCATCTACAGCTAACAAATCAGCCTAGTGCAGTCAGTGACTTCAGTTATTTCAAGTGAGCAATATCTTATATTACTCTTTATAATTCTTTCATTATATTCATTTTAAATATGGCAATTTCCGAAGTTGACTTATTAGCACTTAATGAGCTAATAAATCAAGATATGCAGGTTTTAGAGCAAAGATCCATTTCAGCGTTAATTTTAAATAAACCTTATATCATAAAAAAAATATCTTTGGTTAATACAAGATTTGGAAAATCAATCATAGTAACTTTGTTTGAGGAAAGTTCAATTACGACTTTTAAATCATTTTTACCGAAACGGTTTGTGGAAATTATATGTGAGAACACTATCGATAAAATAAATTCGTCAAATGGTAAAGTTACATTGACATATTTAGGACAAAGTTCTCCAGCTTATCCTGGAGCAAAATCTAGTCCATTAATAAGTTTCGGTGTTTAATTCTCAAACAAAAATAATCGTAAAGTATTTAAGTTAGCTAAGTTTAAGTATTAAGTAGAAATGGAATATTGTGGAAGAATGCTAGGAGTATTATAGAATAGTATCACTTGTTAGCCTATAAAGATTCTGATATATCTAAATTGACATTTGTACAACATATTTTTACTTCGTGTACACCAATAGCTCAAACGTAAGTCCATTTAGTGCTGTTTTTTATGTATTTTTTTACATTTCATTTTTTATTTGTAGGTACGCAGCAAAGATGTGGATGCAATATTCAACCCAAACATGGACCCCTGCAGAAGACATTAAATCTGCCATTGAGAGATTGTCTTGTAAACTAGATGACTTAATAAGGGATGCATTGGTTTCATTAAATTATGATATGAATATCTGCTTCGACGCTGAAGAAGTTCGACGGGTTAAAGAAGCTTCTAAAGCGTATAGCATTGGTGTAAATCTATGTGGTAGATATTCCCGTGGCTTCTTAAATTTGGATGAGTTTTGTGAGCATATGGACAGAGTGGAACTAAAACATTTTCTATACGAGATAATGGAGTACCTACCTAAGAATATTATTGAAAAATATCAACTCGACCAGTCTGATGTAGAAGATAACAATGTAGATACATAAATAATATTCATCTTCTATTGTCATATTTATTACACCAAATATTGTATGTATCTGTAGTAAACAATATTCTGTATTTTATATTATATTATAAAACTGAATAAATAAAATACACATTAAAAGATTACATTCATTTTATTTCATATTTCTTATTACACAACAAAAAATACAATCATAGTATAATTAGAACAGTTTTTATTTTAATTTTATATTTAATTCTACAATTACATTCTGAGAAAATAAACAGTTGCAAGTACATCATGATTATTGTTGATAAAATTATCCAGATATCTTGATAGAAATAGGTTGCACTACTTAATTCCACAATAATAAATATTTTCTTTTTTTACTTGACATCGAGAAAACCATTCTGAACCGAGCCATCTAATGCGTTATAACTTAAATATGTATCATGAAGTATAAGTGCATACACTCGAGTTTGTTCCGGAAATTTCGCTTTTCGTGTTTCAAATTCTATTTTTATGTCGACAGTAGATGATTTCACTGCAACAGGTTGGTGTGAACAATCAATGACAAACAAAGGATTCTTCCTGAATTCCCCAAGATCCATCATGGGTTCGCTCATATCTTTATCATAGTAACTACGTTGGAAGTTCTCATAAGCATAATATGCTGCAGAATCGAGCTTCTTATCGAAATCTAAATTCCAACGTTCATATGGATATACTTCAGAGTTTAGAAATAGTCGAATATTATTTATGTCTGCGTGTTTGAACTGTGTAACATCCTTTGTTCTATCATTGGCCTGATCAGTGCCTTGAAAGCCAAGAAGGATGAAAAGTGGGCTTTCAAGACGGGTGGAGAGTTTAAGAGCCCATATGTCATAGGTAGTATCGCGTAGACAGGGAAGCTCATAAAAATCCCACGCACGGTAGACCATCTTAACTTTGGTATTATTACCACTTTTATTAATTCGATTCAATAATTTTAACTTTTGTCGATCTTCAGGTACAATGTGCCTTATCTTCCACTCAATTTTGCTGATTTCCAACTCTGCATCAACCTCACCGATATAGGAGTCTTTAAATGAGCGTGCAATTATCATAATTAATTCTTGCTTCACATTCAGAATGCCTTTGGTATAATCTTCTGCAAAACCCATAAGGAACTTAAGGGGTAGTTTGCCACTGAACACGTGACTGGTGGTATCTAAAATATCTTGTCTCTTTTCAGTGAGACCCCAACCTGTTGTTATTAATGAGCGTGCATGCGTTTGCCCATACGACACCATAGTTTTCATTGTGGTAGTAATACCAGGTCTTCTAACTACTGCTACTTGTTCACCACCCATTTCCAGTCGTATCTCTTCAAAGAGAAATGCTAGTGCATTATTGGATAAATAACAACGCTTTGTGGTGTCGCTAGGAGTAAATTTTCCCTCTATGTATATATAACTTTCTGAAATGTCGAGTATAACATCTTGAAAATTGATGGGAATACGTATTTCATCAGAGTTTCTGTAATATGGGGATCCATATGGTTTATATGTATGCTCATGTAGGCTAACTAGGGAATGATCTAACACAGGTTCATCAAACACCTCAAGTTTGTCACTAGTTGCAGTAGCCACCATTATTATGACCAATTTTTTCGCAGTTTTAATCCAATAGATTTTAAAAAGGCTTGATCCTCAGCTGACAATCTATGTCTTAACTGTTTAAGGTATAGACTTTGAATGAATTGCTTTCCACATCTCCCTTTCTTTTTATCCATACTGTTGTTCGCTACAGTATCATACTGATGGTGATGTACTTGCTGTCGCTGTTTATATCGAAAACCCATTTGGTTGGTGATATCCGACTTTCTTCAATTCTAGCCTTACAATAATTTTCTCACCTCGAAAATCGATCAAATCACCGTTGTCGTCCAGTATGCGTAGTGTGATGTTGTCTATTAACTGACGCCCTTTAGGTCTAACAGGTAAATATATGATATTTTTGGGTTCTCTAGTAAGTTTGTAGCCAGGCTCAACGTCTATGTCAAATTCAAAGAGAGTGTGTGACTCTTCTGCATTCAGATAAGCTCCAGAAATAATATTGCAATCTACGCGTATCATCCTTACTTTCATAATATCAACAGGCTGTGTTGATTCGTAATTTTTATTTGGTTGTAAATATATTGGTCCAAATCCCAACAGACTTCCTATTGAATTTGGTTGTCTAAAATCTATTTCATACTTTGACAAAATCTCGCACTTTAAGGTATTGTTGTTTGCCCTTAAAGTGAATATTTGCGTGTAATCCTTTCCATCAATATTCATAGCTTTCAACATTGCAGCATAGATTTCATCAATTTCATAAGCCCCCAGAGGTATGTGAACAGTAGTGAATGTATCTTTAGCACTAACCCTATATTGGAAGATGTTATTTGTTTCATCCACATTGTATATGGAGTTGTAAGAGTAGAATCCAATTAAACCTAACCCATGACGACTGCTCCTATCCAGTTCAATGGGTGGATCAAAGTTGACACTTAGCTCACTTAAGCGGCTCGTGTTGACACTTAGCTCACTTAAGCGGCTCGTTAGTGTGAACGTGTACGACATGACTGATATAATTAAATTGTGTTACCCAATTTATTGTGGATTACAGCAATAATGGTATAATTTCCTCTTCTTAGAAGTGGATGGTAATATATTTACATTGTTATTGGATGCCACATTTACATCGTTTACCTTACAATAGCAGCAAAACATTTTTCTAGGTGTTGGACCATCATTTACGTCAACATTGCTTTCATAATCATTAAGGTAATGTTCTGTGCAATATTGATATTTTAATATATCGATATCATTCTGAAGATGTGTAGGTAGCTTATCCCATACTAATGCAATTTCATGTGAAGCAAGCCCAATCATCACTTCTTTGGGCATATTTGCAAGTTGTTGTTTGCTCATTTTCAACAGACTACGCAAACGGGAGAATGCAATTAGTGAGTGACCCATTCGCTTGATACTTTCTCGATCCATTGCTGGGGTTATAGATTTCAGCTCCATGGCGTTTTATATTTGTTTTGTAGAGAGAAACTTTAAACACAAATGTCCACACCACACTGTGTTAAAATTCTGTACACGTTTGTAGTTATAGAATATTTGGTTGGCCCTCCTTGAATCGTTATTGAAATATGTAACTAATTCTATAGGTGGGGGTAAATCACCAAAACTATCAAAGTAATTTACTAAACCACCTCGTTTTTTATATGCCACCCAATGTGTCCCAGGACCATATATACTATCCAAATTGATTATTGAAGATTCATTGTAATGTGGCCCATGTCTTGGTAGTGAGTCGCGCATAAACACACCTCGAAAGTATGCTACCTTCATTTTCTTAGCATAATATTTAAGATCAATGTCGGTAAGAGGTCTCCGAGGTAGGGAGTCTATTAGTTTTTTGAATTCTGTTTTAGATAAAGACCCATTCCCTTTCGATATGGCTTCATAAACATCCCCTTGCCACTTTTCATAGCGATTGCTTCCATACTTCTGTTGTGTCGATTTGCTTCAGCTAATTCTTCTCTACCCTTTTTCACATCATTTACAGCTTTAGCAATACCAGCAGCCGTACCAGCCAAACTACCCAATGCAGATAATCCAGCAAAAATGGGTATTAGAGGTAAAATACCACCAACTTTTGGAATTGGTATAATTCGAGGTGTTTGAATATTGCGTTTTCCACCGGCCTGTTTTATATATCGACGTGCAGCTTTTAGAGCAATTTCAGTCACCTTCTTTTGGTCTTTTACTCTTTTGCCTCCAGCATTTCGCAGTGTGTCACGCACTTTTCGTACTATCCCAGATCCAAACGCTGTCTTTTTAACATTCTTCTTACCTTTCTTTGTTTTCTTGATGATTCGTTTCCTTATTGGATTGCGAGATATTGTTGAATTACATCCCATACCAAGACGTTGTTTTCCCTTCATTATAGTTGTGACTAACCAAGCAGCTGCCTTTTCTCCACGTCCTGCGTCTTTAGATTTCACTCGTTTCCACGCAGCCTGTTCAAGCTGATAGTCTGCTTTATGGCGGGCTGCTTGATTACTGCTATTTTTGTCGTACGCAATATCGTGTTGCTTACACGCTTTATCGAGCTGATTTATGCCAGAATCACCTCGTGCTAACCTTTTATTTAAATCTGTGCCTGGACCACAAAATTGATAACCTGGCAAATGCAATTCAAAGGGGAGCTTATTAATCAGGGAATTAACTAATCCTCCACCGCGCTTCGTACGTTTTTCACGTGTGTATCGTATCGTAGAAACCATTTAAATAAGAGTTGTAAATCACACATCTACTTATATAACATTTAGCCGCGGTACAATGCACATTGTGAAACAGAAACAAACGCTTTCTATAGATAATTTGGATGAAAAAGTTGGGCGTGGGTTAAGTGCTGATAATCGCCATGGACCACTACTACCTTCAACTGTACGTGCCCTCATAATAGGACCCTCGAATTGTGGGAAAACAAATGTCTTAATATCTTTGATCACGCATCGTTTAGGTTTACGTTTTTTAAATATTTACCTATACTCAAAGTCTATAAATCAACCCAAGTATGAGTATCTACGTAATGTATTAGCGCCGATTGAGGGGTTAGGATTTTATACATTTAGTAATGGTACGCAAATAGTGGAACCATCCGAGGCAAAGCCAGAGTCTGTGTTTATATTTGACGATGTAATATGTGAGAAACAAGATGTTATAAGGGGATATTTCAGTATGGGCCGACATAGAAATGTGGATTGTTTTTATCTTGGCCAGACATACTCTCGAATCCCGAAGCAGCTAATAAGAGACAATAGTAATTTAATTGTTGTCTTTAAACAGGACGACATGAATCTGCATCACATCTTTTCCGATCATGTGTCACCTGATGTAACGTTTACAGTATTTCAAAATATGTGTGCAAAGTGCTGGAATGACAAATATGGATTTCTAGTGATTGATAAGGATAGAGAAGTACAAGGTGGGCGATATAGAAAAGGGTTTGATAGCTTCATATATCCATAATGCATTTTATTAAAAACTTCACTTGAATTACATACGTCGTTAGGATTACTTCGTTTACGTATGCGCTAAGATGAAGGTTACCAAAGATAATAAAAAATATAACAATCTTGCACATCCCAGTAGCGAAATAACACTCAAGCGACAGCTGATTGAGGCAACAGATGCTGTGCGGAAGAAGTTTAACTATATCAAGAACAAAGATATGGAGATGCACGTAACACTTGAAAAGATCTACCAACCGATAACTGAACCTTTAAATGTTATATCTTCAGCAGCAGAGAACAAATCTCATATCCAACAATTACATTCAAAACCATCATCATCAAGGGTGTCCACCCAGAGGGCTGTATCATGGGAGAGTGCTTCTGAAGAAGGATCCGATAAGTATGTAGGTGGTGATGATGTTCCACATTATATCCCCATTATGGAAACACCACCATCGTCAATAAGAACAACCCCTGTATCCGAAACTTCTCCAGCTAGTAAACTAGAAAAAAGACATGAGGTTGTAAAAAGACATATACAAAATTTAAAATCTGGTGATTCCAAGTATGATAGTTTATATGGAGTGCGTGTAGATCCCAAGACAGGCAAACTGCTGATGGGCAATGCCGAAATACGTTTTTCCCATGGAAATATTACGCTATGGTATGGCAATAAGAAACTTGGCGTGTATCTAGGTAGTCCTAAATTGTACGATCTAATATTTCTAAAACGCCCAACAATTTTAGATGATAATAGAGAGGGTGTTCTCGATGATGAATGGAGTAAGATATATGGAGAAATACTAAGAAAAACAAAGGCACCTTACAAAAAATTCGATGTAGCGAATGGCTATAACACTACTAAGCGTGGAAAATTTCACAAAATTATCAAACCATTAACATCTTCTACAATTGCGACACGATCGTCAACAAGTGGTCACGGCTTAAAACGTGTACCTACCCACAAATTGTACAGAAATAAAGATAAAGAATATATTTTTTGGAATAAACCCAGCGAACTCGTGGATCGTCTACGTCTACTATGGAGTTCGAAAATAGCGGGAAATAACAACCACGACAATGAAATAATAGAAATAATATCAGAACTTAGGGAAGAAAAAATAGTGTATTAAAGATGAAATAAAACATAGTATCATTATACTTAATAAGTATTATATAGTCTGAAATTTTATAAACTGGATCAGATGCAGTCAGAAATGTCTACTGTAAACACTATCGACAAATTTGGACGCAGCAAAAGAATTAGTGCGAGTAAGTTAATAGCCCATCGTGGATTACCTGGCGTGGGTTTTAAACTTACCAGAGATAATCACTATGATATTGAAAATAAGCGTTTAAAAAATTTAGGGGAACCTGTCGATGATCAAGATGGTGCAACATGTAATTACGTTAACAAGCGTCTACAAACAAATGATGAAAATGCTGCCAAAGCTATTTTTGATACAACCGATGTAATTATTGGGGAAATGAAAAAATATGTTGATGTGGGACTTATAAGAAGTGGAGAAGAAAATCGCGCTATTTTCAATAAACAAAATAATGAGATGATGCAGAAAATGAAAATAGAAATGAGGAAATATGTTGATAAAGCAATTTCTGAAGTTAAACGTTCGGCCATAAACAATCGCAATACTTTAATCACTAGAATCTCTAAATTAGAGCATATTGCCACCGAACTCCAACCAAAGAAGGTGCAATCCGGAGGCCTAGCATTTCCACCAGAACTAATGCCTGAAGTTGATATATAGCTGAAGACAATTTTATAATGGAGGTTAGCAGCGAAAAATTACAAGTTGTTAACGAGTTACATAGAAATGCTCGACGAAATTTTCGTAGAAGGCGAACCATAATTAAGGGGTTTGGTGATTTGTGGCAAGCAGACCTAGCTGAAATGCAGCCATACGCTGATAAAAATAGAGGGTATCGTTATATTCTTGTAGTGATTGACTGCTATTCCAAGTACGTATGGACCAAACCTATTAAAAATAAAGCAGCTGTAGAAGTTACCAAGGCTATGCAGACTATTATTCAAGAAGCAAATTATTCACCGAGAAATTTACAGACCGATAATGGTACTGAATTCTATAACAGAAAGTTCTCCGCATTAATGAAGCGGCACGAAATTAATCATTATTCTACGTATAGCACAAAAAAAGCAGCAATTGTTGAGCGAGTAATCCGCACATTAAAAAATTGGTTGTATAAAGAATTCTCAGCTATGGGTAAATATAAATGGCTCGATATCCTACCAAACGTTACAAAAAGTTACAATGACAAAGTCCATCGTACAACTGGCAGAAAGCCCATTGATGTCAAACCAACTACACATTTAAACGTATATAATTATATTAAGATTGCTCTGAAACCGAAATTTCATCTCGGTGATATAGTTCGTATTAGCAAGTATAAAGGTGTATTTGATAAAGGGTTTACACCGAACTTTTCAACAGAACTTTTTAAAATTACCAAAATAAACATAACAAATCCCACAACTTACCTGATAGAAGACTTGTTTGGACACCCAATCAAGGGATGTTTTTATGAAATGGAGCTACTAAAAGCAAAATACCCCGATGTGTATCTAGTTGAAAATGTATTAAAGAAGAAAGGAAATAAAGTGCTGGTAAAGTGGTTGGGGCTATCTGTAGAACACAATTCGTGGGTTGATATAGCTTCTATTGTTTAAAATTGTCATTAACTAGAAAAATATATTAATGTATCATTATATAGTTATGTCGATTGAAATATTTTAATATGTGTCACAAATGAATAATAAAATGAATATACTTTATTAATATTTATTTAATTTATTTCCTTCATTTTAAATTGTAAAAAAATTAAAAATAATCATTTTTTTTTTTTTTTTTTTTTTTTAACACTTGAAAGATAATAAACATACACATAAATGTTTTAATTCCTTTTTATTTTCCTACAATCTATATTATAAGAATGATACAAATATACATATAACATAAAACATAAAATTAATTAAATATAATTAAAAATTAAACAAACATAAAAAATAATATAAAAAGTACAAACTAGAAAATCTAATATTATTATATGGGTACTGTTCTTTTTCCAGTATTATTGCACACAAAACAACCTTCGATGGCACCGACTGTCACTGTGTCATCGCCACAAGCTTTGCACTTTATGGTAGGTACGTCCCACCACTCAACCGTGTTGTGCAGACTTGCGTGTTGGTGAACAGCCCCCTCTACGACCATGCGAGAATACGATACGTAGCACCTAGTGCACATAAAGTATTTTCCCTGGTCAATGCTGCATACCACAACGAAGGCCGCTGTAGCACACACCTTGTCCATTGTACCAGCCACCATATCTTTTATCTGGAAAGCCATCTCGTGCTGGTCTTCCTCGATGAGGTCCGCAACATCGACTTCTATACCATCGTCCACCATTTCGTCGACTCCATCGTCCACTATACCATTTTCGCCGCCTTCGATGACTTCCTGGATATCGATGTTGGCACCATTGGCATCAACATCAGCAGGTGCTCCAATCTCCACAGCCTCAGCAGGTACCCCCATCTCCGCAGCCTCATGATTAAACAGCATCCAATTATTGGAATCTTCTTGCGCCAACCGTCTTAGAATAGATATAATAGATGGATTTGCCATTTCGATACGTGGTATATAGATAGAAATAGTAAATGCAACTAAGTTTGGTTTAATATTACTCCCATATATATAGTAGTGTGGGGAGGGAGTCACTCTAAAATAATAGAGGGGGTATTCATATCCAATCATAGGATACGTGTTATTATGAATTTTAATTAGTGAAGTTTGACACCTTAACCACTCGGCCAACCTGACTTATTCATTGATTCAGTAAAACACTATACATTAAATGTTTACCCCCTCTCCATCATCAATAATAGAGGTGCCTGTAAAGTAATGTTTGTAGGAGGCGCCACTGCTGGGGGTGGAGATTAGTTTGCTTTATATAACACACAGCAACGCTCTTGTTTGTCAGATTTAAAATTATTAACATCATGGACACTTCTCAAGTAAATTGCGTCTCCTCCAGCACCGACTCAAAATCAACGTCATCGACCTGGTCAATGCCTAGTGAATACGACCCAGACAGCAGTGATTGGTGGGAACGGTCACCTCCATCGTATTCGATAGACGAAGAGGACCAGGAAGACGAAGAGGACCAGGATGACCAAGCTACCCCAGATAGCATTGACGACAGACCAATATCACCTTCATCTTATTGGATAGGTGAGAATCTAGGCGAGGACCAGGGAGACCAAGATAACCCCCCGGACAGCAGCACTGATAGGGCAACATCACCATCAGCATGGTCTATGGAAACGGTGTTCTACGATCCAGACGGCCAGCCATCACCTGACCAGAGCCACTGGTCAGATTATCAGCTCTTGATAGAGTGCGATAATGTCTGCGAGGGAACAGATTAGGCATCCATATAAATTAAACATTGTAAATAATTTAATAAATAGTTTTAGTAAATAAATTAATTGTAAGTCATTTAATACATTTATTTACTTAATAAACTCTTAAATATTTATTTAATTTATTTCCTTCATTTTAAATTGTAAAAAAATTAAAAATAATCATTTTTTTTTTTTTGTATAATTTTAAAAGTTTCCTACAAAATAATATGTTATTACAATACACGCATCGTTGTCTTAATTGTGGTTGGTCTGCTTTGCAAGCTTCACATACGTCTCGATATATACCAAAATTCGTTCTTTTGAGTATGGTAAGACAATTGCGACATTGTGTTTCATTTGGACAATTGTCTCGAAATTCTTTTTTCTGCACTGGGTTCTGAATTACACACTTTTTGCACAGTCCAGTGCATGGGTTGATAATTTGCTTCCTCCATGCAGTATAGCAATTATGGCAAATTCTTGAATTATTGTAACTATACGGTTGTACTGCTATTATTGGTTTTAATTTCCACTCTCTTGGTAGGACCATTGTATGCACTTCTGTTTTAAGACACGATTGTGTTACGTAAGAAGTTTGAATGCGTTCCTCTTGTGGTCACTCTTGGTTTAAATAGCTAATAGTAAACTTGACGCAATAGGAAGGGCGTCACCGTCACGAATTATAGAATATAAAACGGAGGAGGTTTAACATCAAATCAGTTGAGTTCCAACATTTAAAGATGGCTTATAGACGATTCCTCACTGAACTGGCAGAAAATGATATGGGTGCAATGGTGTTACACCGAGATGGTGTAAATCAAGAGCTTCAGGACTTGAATCAAGATGGCAACCTGGTTCCCGTCAGTGTAGATGAAGGTCTTGGGGATGATGTGGAAGACGAAGCGGGAGAGTTAGCCTTCTCCGGAAAAATATTAAACAATTATGATGATCGGCGGAGACTATATTGCACGTCAGCGTCTTTTGTCATAATCAGAACCAGGCCGGATGCAACCAAACACTTCCTGTGTGGGCTATGTTATATATCCTATACACGGATAGTGTCCGGACGTCACCAGCATGTAAATATTCACAAAACGACGACGTTGGATGGTGCAATGATAACGAAATGTAAATGTTGCAGCACAAACTTGGTGCAATTGCATCGAATTGAAGTATGTCATACATGTAATAATGTAAATAAAACAATTGCGTGAACGATACAACGTGTTTTACTAAATTTGATTCGTTATAAGTAGTATTTATTAATGTAAATTTATATTTCATTTTATTTTTAAGTTTAATTGTATATATTTTTTAATTAATAAAAATATTTGTGCCACCCTGTATATTACAAGTTGTGAAAATTTGTAAATCATATAAATATTAAAACAAATGAACATATGAATGATTTTATTAAAAAGTATTTTGAAAAAAAAATGGTTATCTTTTATTTATTATTATTTAAATTAAATTAAAATATCTCAAGATATAAACTGATTCAAAATAATACAGTTGTAAATGTATAAAGCCGATAGCTTGGGTTGATTTTATAGCCTAAGGCCATGCGACCCTGCCTGGTAAATACGGATCGATGAGCAGGTAGTTTTTTGTTGAAATTAGGAAATAGACCTAACTCTTGTGGGGCGTTCGA
This sequence comes from Rhagium mordax, assembly GCA_963680705.1. Classification (NCBI taxonomy): domain Eukaryota; kingdom Metazoa; phylum Arthropoda; class Insecta; order Coleoptera; family Cerambycidae; genus Rhagium; species Rhagium mordax. The sequence goes on from CAVMFP010000051.1 coordinate 80,867, forward strand.
GTAGCCGAGCGGGCAAATACGCGTCGATCTTGAGGTCACTCAGAAGACCACAGGATCGAATCCTCGGACGCCCCCCGGAGAAAGGAGGTGGTGGTTCTCCGGTTTTTTTTTTAAATTTGACCTTTGACCTTTCCTAATTAACCATTAATTTTGATTTTCATGTGTTTAAAATTCGATTTTTTTAATTTTTTTTTTTTTTTTTTTTTTTTTTTTTTTTTTTTATGTTGTTATTAACCTATTAAACTCTTTATTTATTTAAATTAATTAACCTTTACATTATGTGTTTATTCATGTCAAACATGTACTCATAATATGCACAATTAATTAATTACATGTGGTGTATTTATTTTATTAACTAATTAATTTTTTTATCATTTTTTATTCACTTTTTAAAATTTGTTTTAAACTTTTTTATATTTATTTTTAACAATATATTCTTACATAATAATACACAGTAATTTATTTTTTATCATTTTTTGTCTTTTATTTGTATCATTTTTTTGTAATTATTTGTCATTTATTTTTTTGACAAACTTTTTAATTTTTTTTAATATTTTTTTATTAATAATATATTTTAAACCTAATTAACAATCTTATCTGACTAACAATATTCTTAAATAACTTAAAAATCTAACTTAATTAATTTGCCTTTATTTGTATGCTCTTTTAATTATTTTTGTCATTTATTTTTTTTGACAAATTTTTATTTTTTTTGGGGCATTTATTTTTTTAATTATTTTTGTCATTTATTTTTTTTGACAAACATTTTAAATTTTTTTTTTTGCATTTATTTTTTTAATGTTTTTTTATTAATACTATATTTTAAACCTAATTAACAATAATCTTATCTAACTAACAATATTCTTAACTAACTTAAAATCTAACTTAAAATAACTTTCCGCCGCGTGTGCGCAAGTGCTCAGCCACCCATTTGATCCGAAATAAACCTCATCTGCTTTGCAGTTTTGTCGAGAGCCTCCCTTTGTCTCTTTACGTCGGCCTCTAATTTTGCGGCTCTTTCCCGCATATCAGCAGCACGACGCAAGATTTTCGGATGATCCCGACAAAGCCTCAAATTTAAATCATGTGTTCTCTTAAGTTGACCGTATATTTTAAAAAATTGTTTAACAGATGTTTTGGTGTCAACTTGCGAGAACACCTCCGATTCAGAATCAGAGTCCGCTTGTGCTGGGAGCGGATTCTCATTAACAATCGGAGCTACCTCTGGCGGCGGTGGCAACACCGCATTAGAGCAACCCGGTTGTTCTAATGCGTCATTGCGTGGTGGTGGCAACACCGCATTAGAACAGCTTGGCTGTTGTAATGCGCTATTGCCAGGTAGAGGTACAGCCACAAACGACGCAGACGGTTTTACCTGCCCTTTACCTGCCGAAACCTTATTTTTTTTTGGTGAAGCAGGTAGCGGACTTAGAGGGGCAGGTACAACTGTCTGCGCGAAATCCATTATCTCGTCCCATAAAGTCGCGTCACAGTCTATGGATTGTGTTTCTGTACGTCTACCTTTACCTTTTGATGGCGCCGACGACGACTTTGTGTTTTTATTGTTGTTTACATTACTAGGCAAAAAGTCGTCATCGGAGTCATGTGCCACCAGAGACATAGATGATTTGCGCGGATGAGATGCGCGTACATCCTGACACCCTGAAGTAGATGGTGTGACTTTAAATTTTTTGTTTAAAGCCAAACCATGTAATTTCGGGGTATGAACGGCTTTACCTGCATTACTCCTGGATACGGTGACATTGACGGTATTGCCGAGGTCACCATCTTCAAGGTGCAAAACAGGTAAATCTGCGCCAGGATGTATATTGCCGTGCATCTGCTGATGGTGCCCATGATACGCTAGCTGACTACCGCCTTCGTTAGAACACGAAGCGCCCCCAACGTCAGCAGCAATACCATCTTTAACAATAATGTTGTTTAAAACATTAACCCTGCCAGAGGATGGATTTTTTATTGCTGACTTCACAGCACCGCCATTAATGGCGGAACCTGACGCCGTAGATGCGTCAGGTGATGGTTTAAACGTAGCCAAATACGTCATTAAAGTCAAGGGCGGTAAAGTTGGTGGCGGTGTCGACGAGCGCCTTTTACGCCCACCAGCAGATGATACATTTTTAACGGTTCTTACCATTTTGTTCACAAAAACTGAGCAATGAAATTCACGAGAGCACACTTGCACACACTAGCACAGGCGAAGACGGAAAGAATCTTGTAAGCGTCCTCAAACCCAAGCCAAGCTAACTTCCCCCTCCAACGGTAGGGAGTGGGTGACCACTCTCGTCTCTCATTGGTTGGACGACATCACGTGATTTATGCAAGCCAAGCTTTCACCCCACTGTTGATTTTCTTTGTCTCAACAGAATCCCGCTACAAAGTGACGTCAAACTTTTCTAAATGTCATGCGCACATCGAATAACTGACGCAACAACTTTCTATTTGAAATGACATCACATTCCTGACTGCAGCATAAAACGACATTTTAGTTTTAGCAACGTCACCTACTCTTACATTGTAAAACTGTATCATTACACACACCTCTTCAAGTCACTACCTACATTATTTATAATTTACGATTTAACCTAATCGATATTTAACTTATTTTGGGAGAAAGGTTTACTAATAACAACACTGTGATTTTTATTTAGATATTTTTATTCTATTATTTGAAAGTACTTAAAATTATCACAATAATTTTGTATTATAATGTTACAATTAAATATTGGTGAAATTTTGTAGTTTGAATTTTCCAGTTTAGTAGTTCATGTATTCGAATTTTCGACCTTTACGTTAGAAGATGAAATAAAAATTTTAAATTAATTATTGGCTTAAATCAGCTATTGCTGCAAGTAAAGCGTCCAAGTTTTCATTTTTTTTCTCCATATTATTTATGGCAACTATCAGTCGTTCTATATTTTGTTCTTGTTCGCTCTGAAAAAATGATATGTCACGGTGCCCCCACGGTAATGTTTTAGTAGTATTAGGAATAACAAAACGTTTGTCATCGTGTTGGGACAAGGCCACTTTGTTCTTTATTTCTGTGTAAATGTCATGCAAGCAACTCCGAAACGTATTCATTTTTCTAAATATTAAACCTCCCCGCTCAACGATTTTCTTATAGTCATCTATTGACAGCTGCTTTCTAATAACAGATTTCTTCACACCTTTAGCTTTTTTGAGTTCATTATCCACCGATTGTATATAATAAGCTTTCGCACCCGTACCATAAAAACTAATAATGGGATCAGAGGGGAACTCGTCTTTCATTTTACCTAACACCGACAAGCCCTTATGAATATTAAATTTATTTATTTCTTCGTAGTTAGATGTATCGAATTTGTCTGGATTCTGTATTATGAAATTATAAAAGTTATCTGTAAATGTTTTTATAATCAACGAATCCGTATCTGTATACAGCAAAGAAGCATTATCGCCGAAATGTTTTTTGATAACGTCGTAGAAAAAGTTGTATAATACTGTCTTAGACAACTCCAAGATACAAAAACCAACGTAAATTGGTTTGTTGTAGACTACCTTTAGTTTACCCATATGGATGGCTACAAAATCATCAGTAAATATTGAGCATGATTTAAAGTTAGGGCGTGTTATTAATGCATTTGCACCCATACTCCGCCTAACGCTCTCCCAGTGGGTAACTAATTTTATATCCATTCTATTATCAACATTTTCCATTGTCTTACCGAATACTGCGTTATTTAATAATTTATACTGATCTTTTTCAAATTTATTCTTAGCCTTATTTCTCATATCGGTGTTTAGGTCAATATATTTTTTAAGCCAAGGTGATTGTTTGAATTTAAGTATTCTATGTGTTTTTATAACCATTAACCCGTTATCTAGCGCTTGTTTCAAATTTATATAATGCACAATATATCTCCTCTTATCGTTTAAATTTGGTATCAGTTTTGTCAATTTCGATTTTGATTTTGGTGGAATAATATTTTCTACTAAAAAGGGTAGGTCTGAGTGTAAGTCGTGTAAATCTTGTGGATAATGTATGTCTACTTCGAGAACATACCCATGGGTGCTTTCATCTGAAATGCTCGTAATATCTAAATTCATGATTTCTTCTTCGGACAGCCACACGAATCCACCTGTCGGCAATTGTTGCGACATACTATGCCCATATAGGTTCGTGGCATCTAGATATGTGATGAATGAAGAAGGTTCTTTGGGGTCGTAGTTAGGGAGAAATTTGTTATTCGCAATATGTTTCCTTTCCGTACACTGGCTTACTCCACCACGTATTCCCTTTTTAAAAAAATGGATCATATCAATGTCCGTTAATAATTCCAACTCCACTTTGGTTAGTTTTAACATAGCGTCCCACGAGAGACCCGGACAAGTGTAATACTGAGCAGGATCAAGTTTATATTTTTCCAAACAAATTTTACGAAAATTTTCAAATACGTCACACAAAAGGAGTACGTCTGATTTTAAATAAAGATCTGAGTAATCGCCCAAATTCTGACAATCAAACAAGTTCCACACATCGTTAGCCCTCTGATAATCTTTATCTGTTATATGTTCTTCATTTAGGTTATCGTAAAATTCATCTTTCGAGGGTAACTCTACATTATTTAGTTTCTCTAAACTATCCATAAAACTATATGGAAATACACCCTTTTGCCTCATTAAATTAAATTTTTCCTTATCTGTATAGAAACTTCCCGTAACAAACAATTGGTTATCAGTTAAGTTGCCCCCTAAATTTTGCAACGATGTTGATAAGAACTTAAAACTATCGATGAATCGTAGTTGTATAAATTTCCGTTTTTTCTCCCCTTTCTTATTGACGTAATCATGCATATAAAGGTGTTTCGTGAAAGATATATATTTTTCTTTATTTTGTGCTATAACATCAACTCTGTCCTTATGTGCACAGAGCTGTTTTATAAATAGGTGACTGTCGTAGCCACTCATATTGTGAAATATGATAGGTACAAAATTTGGTAATTTGTAATTTAAGTTACATACAGAGTGTGCGGCACCAAATCTTACTTTACCAGTTATATGACAATGATCTCTAACTTTTACATCCTCTACTTTAAATGGTTTCTCACATATACCGCATACGGTCGCATTCAGGAAGTCTTGTCTTTCTTGTGCTGTGAGTTTAGCCATTGGGACTATATCTTTCATATATCTGTTATAGATTTCCCTTACATCGGCTTCAATACGCGATACAAAAACTTTGGCTACATCAGATCCTCGATAGAGTTCAAATTTTGATAAAGAATTGTCAAAAGAACATTTTATGAAATATGCGAAGGAGTAAGGTTCGTGTATAAAAGTTTTATTTGTATAAGAACGTTCGGGGTTCGGTTCACAAGTATGAATAGGTTTCAGAATTGATTCAAAGTCTGCATACACTACAAATGGTACTTGCATTTGTCTTTCAAAGTTTTCAAATTTTAATATATTTTCAGGTACTTGTTTACCATATTTATCAATCCGAAATTGTGTCGATGGTGTTGTTGTATAAACATGATTACAGTCATTTCTCTGATGCTGGAATAACTGACGCTCATTATTAAAATATAGTAAGCAACCATCACAAAAGTACTTTTTATGATCATGAGCTGAAATTTGAGCGGAAACTAGCTTAGACAAGTTTTTTATCCAACAATAGTGATTATTAGCGCAATCTTTCTTACAGTGATGATTTACACCACATTCACCGGAAAGTAGTAACAAATTTACATGCATAAATAGTTTTTTTTCAGAATAACGTAAAGGCCCAACAACTTCATACTTTATTCTATTATTCTCAAATTTTTCTTCTAACCCGTACACGTTAATTGAAATATTATTCATCTCCTCAAATTTTGAAATATCCCGCAATTTTACTGGAAAATTCATACCTGATAAATTTAAAACTCTTGAAAAATGTGGATATGATGAGGTCTCAGATGTGCAGCCATTTGCAGGATACAACGCTGAAGTTACAGCCCAAGCAAAACAATACTGATCCTGGTTTTTTACATTTACCACTGCCTTCTTGTTTTCTATGGATTTTGGCAACTTGACATATGATGAACCACCCAGAGGACTATATTTATTCACATTGATTTCAACAAAAGCAATTCGTTCGAGGGCCCATCCTAAAATTAAATTATAATTAGTCATTTTCTTTCCACCTTAATGTATGTTTAAATACCTGAATCACGTTCCAGGAACTCCGTAGTTTGTGTAATCATAGCATCCACAAAGGTGTCCAAAGTATTGTTCAAATCCATAGCTTGATCCAAGATTTTGTTGGAAGTGTTAAATGATTTCATTTCAGATAGTTCCTGTGTCTGTAATACGTACGTAGCAAACGTTTCCATATTTACTTTTACTGTATTATGAATACGTAACACTTCCTCGAAGAGATTTAATATTTTTGATCTAATTTCATTGAAGAACATTACATAGTCTTGGTGATTATTTTCGCTATATACTCGATAGGTTACAATCCTGTATTTGAAAGCGCTCTGCACAATTTCTACACCTTCTATAAACGGAACACATGAATTTGTCCTATGCTGCAATGTCCTTCTATGGGAATTCATTTGGGTTGTGCTTAGAGTCACATTACAGCAATTACAAGTTTCCATATTTGTAGATGTTGAAGGATTACATTCCAGTTTAGGATATTTTGCTTGCGGACCACTATCATGTATCTTCTTACAAGATTGCCTCTGATGTCTTCGCAAATTGTCACCACGTGTAAAACTTACACCACAAGAAGTACAAATATACATTTTATGTCTTTACTCTGGGAGACTAGCACCACAAATGGCTGTGTGCTCCTCATCCTCATTTATATACACGGAGTGAAGCTGCCCCACCACCTCTACTTGAAATACTCATACACATATCAGTACATACACTAATTACAACTACAATTGCATTGCACCACTCCAATTACCTCTATTGCAATTACATCAGTCTAATTACTGCACATTACTCTACTTACCTCTATTGCAACTACATCAGGCTAATTACCTGCAATACTCTAATTACCTCTATTGCAATTACATCAGTCTAATTACCTACATTACTCGAATTACCCTAGTTACCCCCCACCACAAAAAAAAAAAAGGGTGGGGGGAGACCCAGCTCCGCCATTACTACTCTACTTAGGTATATGAAATTATATGAATGGCGATTTTGAAAGTATGTAATTTAAAAAAAACAAAATTTTTGGAAAAAGCAAAGAAATTAAATTTTTTTATCAGTTACCACCACTGCTATGGGTGGAACAAAATAAAAATCATCAAGAAGGTAACAAATATTGGAAAATATTTAGCAATCTAGTCCCATTAAAAATTTTTTAATAATTTCGGAGGTTATTTTGGAAAAAAAAATTAAAAATTAAAGTATTTAGCAAAAAAGTATTAATTTCATAATTAATAGTAAGTTGATTATCTTCGTAGATGGACAGAGATAGACCACCCCCTGCGCTTCCCCAAATGCTTCAGTTGTATGTTCGTTATGTCCGACCATCTGTACATAATCGGGGGCGCCGGCAAAACGTCCGAAAGAGACAAAAGTACGACGAGTGTCGGCGACATAGACATGTGGGACGCACACAAATTGGAATGGAGAAATGTGACGGAAATGCACATTCCCCGCCACGGACATTCCGTCGCTTATCTTGGTACTCAAATTCTTATCACAGGGGGTGTTACTACTACCTACAGGAGAGCCCTGAGTAATACTGAGTGCTTCTGTAGCCAGAGAGGTAAGTAGGACTAGTAGGAGATCATTGAGTGATAGAATTATAAAAAGGCGCAACGCCGTAAATATTGTTGGCAGTGAAATATAGATGGCGCTTCCGCAACATTGGTTCAGAGACTGATGTTACCCCCACAATGTTTTAAACTGCACTGTTTACGTACTAATCTGACAATTAACCGCTCTCTTAAACAATGCTGTAGAAAATAACTTAAATTTATTAATCCCATTACTTGCTAATGCTGCACTCCTTTGTATGTCAAAAAAATGTCACAGTACTCTGTGAGATACT
>CAVMFP010000052.1:0-67023 GCA_963680705.1 Rhagium mordax
AATTAATTACAAATATTTGATATGTATATATATATATATATATATATATATATATATATATATATACTCAGTAATAGTACTAACCTGAGCCAGAAATACAAATTTTTATGCACAATCCTGAACCACCCTGACCGACCTGAACCATATATGTGGTTCAGGTTCGTTTTGCCTAATAAAAAATTATCGAGTTGATTTATTTATAGATTGTACATTTCTTTGGAAAGTTAGGACTAACTATTTTATATGCCATTTACTTTGATGAAAAAAATGCGAGGGAAAAAAGCGCGGGAAAACAGTATTGTTTATCATACAATGGTTCAGGTTTGATAGAAAGATATGTTTTTGGGTTCGAGCTTTGCCCGCATGTCTGTGTGGCGCTGCTTTGAATTCTGTATACAAGTTCAATTATATTTCGTATAAAGCTGAACCATTAAATTTAGCAACACTGTATTCATAATATTAACGTATTTGCACTCATGAGTCATGAAGTTATTATGGATGGTAATTCTTCATTTAAGAGATTTGAGTAATTCACCCCATTTTTGACCATGTTTGTCACAACTTTTATTGCACTTTCGACCGCTGAGTCATTTTTTGAAACATTGTTTCTAAGAAGAATGAATTACAAAAACGTTTATATTTCTTTTTTCACGACATAAGAGTACAGGGTGATTCTTTTATCAGGGGAAATGCGTTTTTATCGTAAACGGTTAATGGAAACTATTTTTTGTAAAAAGTATTATATTCTTACCGACTGTTACTAAAAACTAGGATAGAAATATAACACAAATGTGCTGGGCGCTAGGCGTCGCGACGTTACAAAATTTTTTTTTCCAGCAACATACCACTTTTATTACACCATTGGAAGGGTCTTTTGATTTCGAGTGTTTTTTCTCGATATTTATTCGTTAAAAAGTTATGACGTAATATTTGCCCCCTGAAACGGGTTTTTCGCTCTCTTTAATGGGCTATAGCTCCCTTAGGAAGCACATTTGGACATATGTTTGTATGAACTTTTATTCTTATTTTCGCATGTAGAATTAGCTCCAGAATTTCTTGATAGCAATTTAATAACATGGATATATCATCCATAATAATAGGTATATCACCCATACAGGGTGTTTCTAAATTATTGTCCAGAAGTTCTGGAGCTAATTCTACATGTAAAAATAAGAATAAAAGTTCATACAAACATATGTCCAAATATGCTTCCTAAGGGAGCTACAGCCTCTTAAAGAGAGCGAAAAACCCGTTTCAGGGAGCAAATATTATATCGTAACTTTTTAACGAATAAATATCGAGAAAAATAGAATATAGAAAAAAAACTCGAAATCAAAAGACCCTTTCAATGGTGTAATAAAAGTGGTATGTTGCTGGAAAAAAAATTTGTAGCGTCGCGACGCCTAGCGCCCTGCACATTTATGTTATATTTATATCCTAGTTGTTAGTAACAGTCGGTAAGAATATAATACTTTTTACAGAAAATAGTTTCCTTTAGCCGTTTACGAGAAAAACGCATTTCACCTGACAAAAGAATCACCCTGTACCTACACATAAAAAGGAAATTATTTTAAAATCCCAGTTTTTTACAATCATGTCCTCCCGGTGATTTCTGTGTTATACTAGTTGGCCGATACAGTTCTATGACCGGTATGTATTACAGTCTACTTTGATGAACTCTTAGCCAAACTTTTTTGGCCAAATACATTTTTGTAAAAATGCTGCATTTCTTGGTGCAAAGTTGTTCTAGTTTGTTCCAGTATTGAGATTTTTGAAAATTTTTGGACAGATCTTTTCGAAAAACTTTATTCAACTGTGACAATGTTAAAAAATCAAAAATATTTATCAGTGTATTAATTAAAAAATATTTATTTGCAGAATTTGCCATTTTTTTGGTATATGGAAATTTCTTTGACCTGTATTTATTTTAGGGAAATGTTTTTGATTTTTGAGAGTTGAATGAAGTTTTTTCGAAAAGTTCTGTTCAAAAAAATCAATACTGGAACAAACTAGAACAACTTTGCACCAAGAAATGCAGCATTTTTTTTACAAAATATTTATTTGGCCAAAAAAGTATGGCTAAGAGTTCATCAAAGTGTACTGTAATACATGGCTTAAGTTAAAATTATTATTTTGACAGTATTTCTGGGAAAAGAAAAATGTTTAAAAATATAGTTCATAATTTATGCGTTAAAACGGTGGAAAATTTCATTTTTCGAATTAAGCAACTAAATTTAACATTTAGATGTAACTTTGCATTATAAACAACTTTTTCAAATAACATTTTTCGATATCTTTAAAATTAAGAGTAGTTTATTCTTGAAAATTTAAATAATTTGATTTTCCGACCTAAGCGTCCGGACTAACACAAACTTTAGTAGACACTTACTCGTTTGAGACCATGCACAAACTTTTATCAAGTATAAAATTTTTCTGAAAGTCAACAACAAAATAATTTCCCATATGGTGCAGACTTTTTGGCACTGTAGTACAATTTTTGTAGTCAGGAAATTATAAGGATTTCGAAAATATAATATATAGGGTGTTCCATCAAAACCCCTAAGTTTATAGAGTTTTGCTATTTTGCGATTGTCACTTGTTTGTTTTAGTGACAGATTATTAAAATTTAGAAAAAATACTGCAAGTTTTGTATATAAAATTTTTCTGTATTCCATCAAATAAATTCTGTAGGGGGGGTGGCTAATTATAAGGGAAAACCCTGTACCTGAGTTACTTAATTCGTTAAATTGTTTAGTTTACTGTTTCGTTTCATTTTGTTTGGTTTTTAAAAATGTTTTATGGTACTTAAATAAATGAATTGTTTTTCTCTCTTATTTAGTGGCTTTTAGAATTAACAATTATTTGAAAATTTTTGGTTGTCATGGTAACCATACGTTATTGGGAGTCATTTTTCGGACTAATTCGTTGTACGTTTTTGAAAATTCATTTTCTTATAACTTTTTTATTATTAAATAATATTTCAATGAAATTTTGATAATCCAGTGGTGAAGATTTTCGACATCGAAAAATAATCAGAGAATGCCTTAAAAATGAAAATTAATTTATGAAAATTTGTGCCGAAGTAGAATGCTCTATGTATAAAAAAAAATGCGAATCGGTTGAAAAACATGGATCTTCCAGAGGTGCTCCTATTTCAAATGGATCACACTGTATATTTAACTTACATTATCCATTAATTTAGAATTCTTAATATTATATTAACTCTTAATATTAAAATTTAAAAACTGTTTTATTAACTGTTTATACTTCACCTTTGGCAATTTTTATTGTACACTACCCACCTTGGAATTTTATTATAAAATTTTTTATCACAATATTTAAAACCACAATCTCTAGTTTTGTGTATTCTTTTCTCTTGCAATGACTTTTTGTTAAAAATGCTTGCTTTTCTTAAAAAAATAAATTAATATTTATTATTAGTAATGTTAAATTTTACTGTGTTTGAAATATTAAAAATTGAAAGTAGGTATAGTTAATATTAGTTAATGAACTAAATTAATACGTATTCTTATTGGGTTGATTTTAGAGGATATCAGGTAGAATAAATATTTATGTATATATAGATTTAAGCTTTATTGACCTACAAATTTATGAAGACAAATAGTCAATAATAACAATAAACAATGAAATTTATTCAACGAGGACAATAATCTTATATATACCACAATAATTGAGAAATCTAGTAAACAAGGGAGAAATCTATTAAATTACTGAATATAAAAGATAAGAAAAAAAATGTGCATTAAAAATTTAATATTTATTATCTGTCCCCACAGTTAGAAGGGATAAAAGGGTAAACTTTTTTATTTCTCATTTTACACGGAAAACTTATTCTTCATAAATAGTTTTGCTTTTGTTAAAATTATGATTGCCATGTAAGTTAATATATCATGTACACGGTTCAGTAATAAAAAAATCTGAAAATAATGTAAGAGTAAACCACTTTTAATTTTAACGATATGAAAATTCCAAATTCCAATTTGTGGATAAATCTGCCTAATTCGACTTTTCACAATAGTTATTATATATTAGTATTAATAATGAAGTAGAAAATGATGGTCAGTAAAATGACAAATCGAGGATAAATAAATGTCACTGTCAACCACAAGCCAACTCCTCAGTTATACAGTTTTTAATTTTTATGCCACTTGATACTTCCGTAAAATTTTTTAAAAAGTCGAATTAGGCATATTTATCCACAAATTGGAATTCTGACAAATTTTAATTCTAAGCAACTTTTCATACCGTTATAATTGAACATAGTTTACTCTTAAATAATTTTCAGATTTTTTATTTTCTGAACACCCTGTACCTACATGATATGTTAACTTACTCCATGGCAATCATATTTTTTAACAAAATCAAAACTTTATATGAAGAATCAGTTTTCCACGTAAAATGAGAAATAAAAGTTTACCATCTTATACACTCTAACTGTGGACATACTGTATATGGAATATGTGACAGCGACCTACTTACTTTGCTAAAATTACAAAAAACAATACTTATTCCACTAAAATAGAAAATAGTAATAACATAAGATAGCAAACACAAAATTTAAGTGATAGAGAAGTGAAGAGAATATTTAAATACAAAAATATTAAGGCATACAAGAAATTAACGCACAATTTTTAATTTTCCAGTATAAATGTTGTATACAACAGCCTTAATTGACGTCCATGGTTTACCTCCAAAAATATCGGGATAAGTCTCGACAAGTTTATCAACTTCATGCCTCTTAGGAGCCCGTTTGTTTTTAATGTTCTCTGCAAAATACGATGCAATGATCTTTTTCTCATTGCTACTCCAAGAGATTTTTTGTTTTTGTACAACCCTTTTATTTATTTTATGTTCTTTATTTAAACGGTTCTCTTCAATTTGAACTGGCTCATTTTCCGTCGGATTTTGGCTCTCAGATTCATCATACTCTTGGGCAAGCTGTTCCATCGTCGTTTTGTCGTTTATCAAATCTAAGTCGATATTAATGTCATCAAGGTGCATCCCCTTAAATTGCTCTGCTCCCCCATGCGACATTAGAAGTAGAAGTTTGGATACTTTTGCCGTTTGGTACAAGCTATCCGGCAATCTATAAAAATTACAATGAGTATTCAAAGTGTGCCCCATAAAATTAGATAACTGTTCTAAATCTTTTTTTGAAAAATTAAGTAACTGTGTTACAGTGGCAAGGTGTTTCCTTAAATTTGTTGCAGTAATACTTTGAACGTTTTGTATACCACATTTTTTTACGTATTTCTGTAAAGTCTTCGTGCCATCAAGAAAATTTGTCCCAGCAGTGTGAAAAACATAATCGTTATTTGTAGTAAACTTGTCTCGAATTCCAATTAAAAAATCAAAATTCTTCCTCATATCAGGGGAGAGCAAGACAGGTACACCTCGGCCTCTTTTGCCTCTAATTACAAAACGACTGTATGATTTTAAAAGTATTTTTTCAGTTTCTGTTAGGCAGCTTTGAAATTCCCCCTGTTTATTTACATCTAAATCAATAGAGTTGTACGTTTGAATTTTGACTTGTGCAACTTCCGCCGGTCTCCTCCTGTTCAACAGAATTATTTGACAATAAAGTACTTCTTTTAAGCTGTTGTACGCTGATTGGTCGTTTATGTTTTCTTGCAACTTATCATAACTTTCTTGGGCCATTTTTTCTAAAAAGTCATTTAATTTTTTCAAATCTGCAGTAAGGGGTACCAGTTCATTTTTATTCCATGTCTTCTCATTTAAATTCGATGCAGCTTGTGCCGATATTTCGTTAGACCACTGTGATTCTATAAGGGTTTTCAAAATATTTGCTTCTTTTCTTTGTTCGTTGGTATTCGGAATTTGTACCAGATGAATAAAAGCTAGGTCACAGCATTTTTTTAAAAGTGTTCCAAAGTTCATGGCCAAAGTTGGAGAATGATATGTATCTGTCTCATGATTATAACAAGCTATTTCATTAACTTGATCAATGATGAGCTTGAAATGACGTGGACGGAGTAAATCAATTAGGTCCTTAATTGATTCATTTTTCATTCGGGCCAATCGCAGCAGCTTCGCTAACCGTCTCATATCTTGCCTTACTACGTCTAAATTTCCCTTGCTCCTCCGACCTTTTAAGTAAGAGTACCCATAGTTGCATATAAGGAAATCTTTTTTAACAATCATGTTAATTTCATCAGCTCTCATCCGCGGCCACAGTACTTTTTTCAGTAGCGTATCGTGCTTTATTAAACTACCCAACAACAGTGTGGTATGACCATCACTTTGTGAGGTTTGTCGCTTATTTTTGCCTGAATCGGAATTTTTAGGGCAACGCTTTGTATGCCTAAACAGAAACCGTTTTTTATAAAATCCAAGGCAATGTGCACAAGGAAGATAATCGTCCGTCGATTTTCCGCTAGTACTAGTACTAGGAACTCTTTTGACTGGTCGGAGTTGGGTGTTGGTTCTGTTTTGAACAAAGTTTCCTTGCTTTCTTAAAAAAGATAAAGCTTCTCTTCTTTGCCGTGAATTTGAAGGGAATGACAAAATTCGTTGGGTATCAAGTTCAGCTGAATGCCAAGTAAATAAATGCCTAGCAAAGTGGAATACATCTTTATCGCAAAATAAACAGAAATCCTTCTTATCTTTATAATTTTTTCTTTTTATCTGTTCAACGTGCACCTGTAATAAAAATAAATTTGAAAAAAAAATAGTATTCTGTTGCCGTTATATCGAGTAACATAAAACAATATGTTACATCAATGGTTTTGAAAAAAATCGGTCACGGAGTTTTTTATTTAAGTAGTTAAATAAAACAAGACCAAAAGCTTTATAGTCATGAATAAAAAATAATATTTAAAAAAGTGAAATTTATAACGAAGACTGAAGATGAATCGGACTTTAAACTTAAAACGAAACACATTTTAATTTCAAAAATCTCACCTCGCTTTCAACTAGTTTTTCTAAATTATTCTGTTGATCAACCGCAACTTCCATTTGAGTATCAAAATTTTGCGAAATTATGGGAACGTCAATATTTGATTTCGGTTCTGAATGCTGAAAAAGAACATTTTGAAGTATTATTCTAATTATAGTACAGCGGATTAGCTAACCTATTGTGCACTTTTTGATAAAAGCACCAAATTTGGCACAGAGGTAGACCGATGTAATATGAACAATTTTGGATGTGGAGCCATCGGCCAACTGCCCCCTGGCGGTCGTGGCGGCCATTTTCCAAAATGGCTGCCAGTGGACACCCGAAAGACAACAGAAGTTAGATAAAATTTGCTGCTGAAGGTTTCAGTGAATGTTTATTGAATGTTTTGAATGAGAGATAGTTCGTAAGTTATATACAGGGTGTCCCAAATTGCTTGATTTTGGCTGGTTTTCCTATTTCCAGACCAGGTAGAGAAAAACTGACATATGAGTCTAGAGCTCGATTTTTGTGAAACGTCGATTGGTGAAAACCACATTTCGATATCTCTAGCCGTTTCCGAGATATCGGCAAAAATTGACATTTTACAGATTCCGAAAAACTTTTTTTAATGTTAAAAAATGTAATTTTTAAAGAGAAATGTGTTATATTGGCAGCAAGGATGACTAGACATATCTTGGCATATATATTTTTAGAAAGCTTATATTTTTTTCCTATTTTCTAAAGTCAAATCCAACTATGGTTTCCACAAAGTTAGCTTTGATATCAAACAATCGAAAAGCGATATATTTTTTTTGACAAATGCACCTTATTCTACGTCAAAAAGTGCCTGTAGAAAGTTTTTACTGTTTGAAAAATATCCACAAATAAAAAAGTTGACAGTTTTTCGGAATCTGTAAAATGTCAATTTTTGCCGATATCTTGGAAACGGCTAGAGATATCGAAATGTGGTTTTCACCAATCGGCGTTTTACAAATATCGACCTCTAGACTCATATGTCAGTTTTTCTCTACCTGGTCTAGAAATAGGAAAACCAGCCAAAATCAAGCAATTTGGGACACCCTGTACAGGGTGAGTCAATAGTGCGTATTTCTTTTGTATCCCCTGTCTCGTTAGAGATAGAGGCATGGTTCAAAATTTTAATTAAATTGTGAGAAAAAGTACATTTTTTTAAATTATTATCAATTATACAGGGCGATCCGTAAAGTGGTAGATGAAAGAATATACATATATTTTTTAAAATGGAATTAGCCAATTTTTTTATTATGTTTGAATACCACTATGATGGCCTATTCAGCGGTAAAATATTTTTAAAATTTGTTGGATGGTTAATGAAATAAAAAATATTTTTACGGAAAGTTGATGTTTGCAGGTATCATTTTGAAAATTGGTTTTGGACTTATTTTTGGAGAGTAATTTTTTTTCTTTGACATGGTAGTAGTGTATGCCATTAACTATTAGCTGATGTAAAAAATATTTCTTTCATACAAGGTGTTCATAAGCGCACTGCTAACTTATAAATATTCAAACTACCAAAATTCTACTCTTTCAAATGGAACGCCTATATATTTTTGTAAAAAATTGTGTAATTTTAATTTCTCTGCAATTTTGATATGATATGTCCTATACCTAAAATGAATAATTTTCTAGATGTAGTTGTTTAGGTGTAAATAGGTATGTTTTATTCAGAAAAGTCAACGTACCTACCTTTGAAATTATTTCATAGAAACGAAGACATTTAATTTCAGTTACTTTCAATTTTCTTTAGTTTTCACTAAAAAATGAATTTTACGAAACATGAATTAATGACAGAAATTGTTTTTTGGCCTCCAGAACTTACGCTCAAAAGTATTCTCACAGAACCCATCCACAAGAAGCATCTTCCAAAAGTTTAAAAACAGATTTGAAGAAATAGGTGACATTTCTTATAAAAAAGTCCATCGTAGAAAAAGTACTACAAATGAAGATAACGACTTTTTTATAGGATATCTCACCTGTTTCTTCAAATCCGTTTTTTTAACTTTTGGAAGATGCTTCTTGTGGATGGGTTCTGTGAGGATACTTTTGAGCGTAAATTCTGGTGGCCAAAAAACAATTTCTGTCACTTTCACCAAGGGTATACATCATACCAATTAATTCCTGCTTCGTAAAATTCATTTTTTAGTGAAAACTAGGAGGTTTGCAACAATATTGAAAATATCTAAAATTAAATGACGTTAAATGTCTTTGTTTCTATGAAATAATTTCAAAGGAAATATTACACAATTTTTCTACATCAGCTAATAGTTAAAGTATGGCATACACTACCACCATGTCAAAGAAAAAAATTACTCTCCAAAAATAAGTCCAAAATCAATTTTCAAATTGATACCTACAAACGTCAGTTTTCCATAAAAATATTTTTTATTTCATTAACCATCCAACAAATTTTAAAAATATTTTAGAGCTGAATAGGCCATCATAGTGGTATTCAAATATAATAAAAAAAATGGGTCATTCCATTTAAAAAATATACAGTGTGTCTCACTTTTCACCACTACACCCCAATATCTAGGCCATTTGTTGATCGATTTAGATCAAATTTG
Source organism: Rhagium mordax (assembly GCA_963680705.1). Taxonomy (NCBI): domain Eukaryota; kingdom Metazoa; phylum Arthropoda; class Insecta; order Coleoptera; family Cerambycidae; genus Rhagium; species Rhagium mordax. The sequence continues at coordinate 9,520 of CAVMFP010000052.1, forward strand.
GTATACTTCTTTTCTTTCAGATTGTGTTTAAAAGTTATTAATAAAAAATGTTTTCAAAATTAAATACGCCTACTATGATCAAAAGATATTGGCAAAAATTATGAATTTATATTAGCGATTGAGATAGGGTTTTTGTTTTTACAGATTCTTGTTTTTACAGATTCTTGTTCAGCATGACCTAAAACGCCTGTATACACAAAAAAAAAGTAATAAAAATCTAAGATTTCAAAAATAATCACCCTACTATTCCAGTTATTTATTAATAAAAGTTGAGTTATTTGATATTTTCTAAAAAAAGTGTCCTAATGCTTAATTAGCGTCATTATATCACCCAACTACCAAGTTATGTAAATATCCGACAATAAATAACTGGAATAGTAGGGTGATTATTATTGAAATCTTAGGTTTTTATTACTTTTTTTTTTGTGAAGGAATGAATATTTTTTAACGAAATTTGGTATACAGGCGTTTTAGGTCATGCTGAACAAGAATCCCTATCTCAATCGCTAATATAAATTCCTAATTTTTGCCAATTTCTTTTGATCATAGTAGGCGTATTTAATTTTGAAAAAATTTTTTATTAATAACTTTTTAAACACAATCTGAAAGAAAAGAAGTATACCAAATTTGATCTAAATCGATCAACAAATGGCCTAGATATTGGGGCGTTGTGGTGAAAAGTGAGACACACTGTATATTCTTTCATCTACCACTTTAACGGATCGCCCTGTATAATTGATAATAATTAAAAAAAAATGTACTTTTTCTCACAATTTAATTAAAATTTTGAACCATGTCTCTATCTCTAAGGAGACAGGAGATATAGAAGAAATACGCACTATTGACTCACCCTGTATATAACCTACAAACTATCTCTCATTCAAAACATTCAATAAACATTCACTAATACCTTCAGCAGCAAATCTAACTTCTGTTGTCTTTCATGTGTCCACTGGCAGCAACTTTGGAAAATGGCCGCCAGGGGGCAGTTGGCCGATGGCTCCACATCCAAAATTGTTCATATTACATCGGTCTACCTCTGTGCCATATTTGGTGCTTTTATCAAAAAGTGCACAATATGTTGAAATATCCTATGCTGCCGCACTATTAGCAATAAATTACTTAATCCCACTCCTTCATCAAAAATATCTTATTTACCTTGTCTTCCGCCTCCAAAGGAAAATAGTTAGGATTGCTGCTCCTATTATCATTACTTATATCCGATTTAGTTTCAGAATCCTAAAAAAATAAATATTTTTCAAAAATATTGCTTTTTTTGAATAAGCACATATTTACCTCGTCTTCGGTTTCCGAAGGAAAATAGTTAGGGTCATTAATACTATCATCATTGCTGCTTTCATAACTTGTTCCTGCAATTATCTCCGGTGACCTAGTTTCGGCAAATTCTTTTGATTGTTCCTGTTGATCAGTTTCGATTGTAGCCTCTCCTTTTATTTGATAAGCCGAAATTTCCCGAAGAACTGTGGGTAAAAACACTGGAATGAAAATATCCGGTTTGGGTTCTGAATCCTAAAAAAAATAAAAGTTTTTAAAAAGTATTTCCACTATTATTTAAATAATTAAACCCATTGCATTTCCTGAATAAGAATATATATTTACCTCGTCTTCAGTGTCTGAAGGAAAATTGTAGGGATCTTTTTTACTAGTATTGCAGCTACCATGACTTGTCTCTGAAACGACCTGCGATGAATTTGTTCCATTATCAAAGTTAAACAATATACTAGCTTCGCCGTAATTTTTTCTAATTTCTGTTGCATTTTCAATTGCATTTTTTTCTTCTTTAGGTACTGTAGCTGATGGAATAATGACTACATTCGATATAATGTTTACATTTTTTGAGGCATCTTCATACGCAATGGCCAGATTTGGTTTGGTTCCTGATTCCTAAAAGATACTATTATAGCTTGATTAATTAACACCTGTTTCTTTCTTTCCTTATTTGGAATTTATTACCACATTCTTGAATATTTTGAAGTCCTTGATAATCTAGAAAATATCTGGCTTTTTTTTTAAATAACCTTTACTTACGCCTTACGCATCTGACTTTACGTCAAAGGAACAGTTAAATGTTGGTTTACAGTAGCAGAATATAAATAAAATAAAGATAAAATAATGATATTTCGCAGACGTTTCGAAAACTCAACTGTTTTCTTCCTAAGTGCTAAGATTCTTTTTTATATGTATAAATCGTGAAATTACGCAATATTTTCACGTTACTTTAAAAAAAAAATTCAGGTTATCCGGGAATTCAAAGTATTCAAGAATATGGTAATAAGTACCAAATAAGAAGAGAAAGAAAATTAAACGATGCCACAAATAACTTTTAGACAACATTAGTTAACACCTTTTTAAACAATTTCAACTAAAATTGCTTAAACAGAAGCGTACTGACCGATGTTGACTGTAGTCGGGTAACGAAATAAGCATAGCCCATAAGAACCTAGAAAAAATTCCGAATTTTCTGAAATTTTCAGGAAATGTTCTATATTATATTATTATTATTATTATATATTATTATTTATTATATTAAATCCACCTTGTGCGTTAGCCGCCATATTGTAAAAATGGTAATCAAGCATAGCAATAGAAAATATTTATTATCTCACTTGTTTTTCAATAAATTTTGAAAATTCGAGAAAGAAAATAACCACATAATACCATAGCATATGACGACATTTTTATTCATTTTTAAAACGAACCGTTAACGTATTTTATATTGAAAAATATTTAGACATTAGTTCTTCTTAAGCGATTTCCCTCAATTTGCTTGAAAATTAAAAATAATTTTGAAAAATGTCTCAAATTAAATTTGTAGAAAAAACAATTCTAAATAATGCAGTTTTTTCAGGAAATGTTCTATATTATATTATTATTATTATTATATATTATTATATATTATTATTTATTATATTAAATCCACCTTGTGCGTTAGCCGCCATATTGTAAAAATGGTATCAAGCATAGCAATAGAAAATATTTATTATCTCACTTGTTTTTCAATAAATTTTGAAAATTCGAGAAAGAAAATAACCACATAATACCATAGCATATGACGACATTTTTATTCATTTTTAAAACGAACCGTTAACGTATTTTATATTGAAAAATATTTAGACATTAGTTCTTCCTAAGCGATTTCCCTCAATTTGCTTGAAAATTAAAAATAATTTTGAAAAATGTCTCAAATTAAATTTGTAGAGAAAACAATTCTAAATAATGCAGTTTTTTCAGATTTGTGATTGTTCAAAAATTAACGGAGTCATGAATTTTTAAAGATAAACAGCGCGCGAGTTTTACTTTATACCTATGCAGTTTACGGCTAGGTCAGAGTGTTTGCTTAACGTGTTCGTGTTTACGTTGACAAATTTCCGAATTTGATTCGAGATAGTTTTATTTATATTTGGATTATTAGTTCTACTAATATTTTACATTGAATATACAGTATGTCCCCGGATTGAGTTTACAAGAGGGAAAACTTCTTTAATTTTGATATTAAGAAATATACTTGTCAGCACTTAACTATGTACGCAGCAAATATTCAAAAAATAAAAATTTGTTTCTTCATAAAAAGTTTTCCTTCAGTTAAATAAGAATGCCACTGATAAAAATAACATTTCATGTACCCTGTACATGAAATGTTATGTTATTAACAAGCAATAATGTGAAAATAATACAAGAATAAAGTACCCTGATGTTTAGTTTTATGCAAAAATGTCAAAGGAATACAGTATTTTAATTGTTTTAAATCCACGAAATCCGTGATGGAAACGTCGACGGACAGTTTTTTTAATTATCACTTAAAAATGGTGATCCATATAGGGTAATTATTATAATTTCAGTGTCCGAACCGTCAAAATGTCAAGTTATTGATCATGTTAACAATAATTGAATATTAAAAGTATAAAATTTTTATATTCCCACTAAGCTATGGTCGGATCACCATTTTTAAGTGAAAATAAAAAAATATATATCCGTCGACGTTTTTATCACGTATTTGGTAGTTTTAAAACAATCAGAATCTTTTATTTCTTTGACATTTTTGTATAAAGCTAAAAATCAGCATATAGTGGAGTCAATAGAGGTTGAAAATATGCATTGTTTCGGAATAATTACGGGAAGCTTCGATTTTCCTAAAACCTTTTGATATCACTTTTACATAGCTTAAAATAAAAAGTTATAAACATATAATTGTGAGGAAATTGTTTATTAATTATTTAAACAAAAAAACTTTTCTTTTTAATCAAAATTATTATAAGTTGAGTAAGTTTAAGGCAATTTAATTCTAATTGACATATTAGGGGTTTTCGAGGTCGCTAAAACAGATTATGATGTCAAAAGAAGTTTAGTCAAAATGGCTGATCCAATATGGCCTACTTTTCGATAAAAATTTCATTAATAATTACTACAAGTATTATTTTTCTTGGGTATATCGGTCATATACAGTAAATTCACTTTTCAACCAAAGCACTTTGTGAGTGAATAGGAGAGAATAAAGCGAGAGCGCTAACATTCTGAGATCGACATGCAGTCACGCATGTGTAGTGCTCTCGCTTTACTGCTATCTCCTATTCACTCACAAACTGCTTTGGTTCAAAAGTGAATTTACTGTATATAAACAAATTTATTTTATTTTTTTTTTTCTAACGTTTCGGTTTATTTATAACCATCATCAGAGAATTATTATTTTGTGTTTGCTTGATCTTAATTTAAACTACATTTTTTAATGTGATGTATTGAGTGTCTTAAAGGCACTTTAAGACACTCAATACATCACATTAAAAAATGTAGTTTAAATTAAGATCAAGCAAACACAAAATAATAATTCTCTGATGATGGTTATAAATAAACCGAAACGTTAGAAAAAAAATAATAAATAAATTTGTTTATATATATGACCGATATACCCAAGAAAAATAATACTTGTATTAATATCAACGGTCAAGAAAAAACCTAGAATATATATCTATATATTAATAATTACGTAACTAGATAAATTTTAAACAAATTGCGCTCAGATCAACTTATTCAATATGGTATTGGTCTCAAAAAAATAATATACGTATCTCGATACAAAAAGTAAAAATGGTTTACACAAAATAAAAGATTTTTATTAAACACAATACATATTCAAATTATATTGAACGATATAAATTAATTTTTAAATTAGACCCAGACCCAGAGCGTGCGGGGAAGATGATGCTATCTCTTTCTGTTATTCAGGCATTATAATTTGACTCATGGCCCTGTACCACGTGAATATTTTGAATATGTTTTCGATATTTTAAACAGGATAAAAATTTTAGAAACATTAATATCGAGTCGATTTACCGAAAAATACTTATTAGTTTCAATATTTCGTAAAAAGTGTAAGTTTATACTGGATGGGGCGTTTAAGTTGACAATCGCAAATTAGAAAAAAGTGTTTCAGACATGAGTTCCATCATTTCAAAGCGGGATCTAATGGCTATAAGTTTTTTAAATATGGTGAAGGTCAACTTCGTTTTTTTTTAATGTAAACCTCTATTTTCATTGCTTAATTACTCACAAACAATGAGTTGAATTAGAAAAATGGTAGTAACAAAAGCTGTTTATTTTTTAGCGCTAAATATGAATCTGTAAAAAAATAGGGATTTATATTAAAAGAAACAAAATTGACCTTCAAATGGCCGCTTCCCGGAATTTTTCCGAAGTGAAAACTTCTATTTACTCCACTAATACTTGACTCTGTGTTTTAAGAATCAAATGTTTCGTAATACCAAAAATAATTAAATTTTCCCTCTTGTAAAACGGCGACATACTCTATATTATTATATTATTATAATATAGTGTTAGTAAAATAATAATTAACAAAATTTTTCTTTTTAGGGGAAACTTCTTGGTTGAAATTTGATCTAGTGTTATTTAGTTTCCATTCTTATTATTTTTTTTCCCTAGAGATGCCTTTTATTCTTTTTACATCTAATATTAATAATATCTATTTCTTGGTTAATATTATTTGATAGAGTGTTCTAGTTTTGGATTTCTTTCTGATTATTTGTTTAGGTTTCTGGAAATTCCTTCAAATTTTTTACATATAATATTAATCGGACCTGCGTGTTTAAAAAATGGAAGACCGTTGGTGTATATTTTACTGTTAAGAAGCGTTTAAATACTCATCTCATGGTGCTACATACAAAATGTAGGAAATAATACACACATACATCAAACTACAGTGCAGCAGTATAGTGCTGCTACATCTGAGGTACAGGGTGTTCATTTTTATTTTTACACCCCCCTTAACTTTGTTAGTTTTGGAAAAAGAAAAAAGTGTAAAGACAGAAGTTTTAGTTATTTTTGCGTAGATTTTAAATACGATATCAGAAAAACAATTGCTAAAAACACTTATAATACAAACTTGTATTTTTTTTATAGTAACACGCTGTATGTATGTAAATAGTTCAAAAACCGCAAAAGATAAAACAGTGTTATATATTTTTGAGAAGCTATTTTCATGCTCTTCCGTATTCCGCAAATACATACAGCATGTTATCAAACAAAAAGCACAAGTTTGTATTATAACTTTTTTTGGCCTTACTGAATTGTTTCTCTGATATCATATTTAAAATCTACGTAAAAATAACTAAAACCTCTGTCTTTACACTGTTTTTGTATTTCCAAAAATAACAAAGTTAAGGGGGGGTGTAAAGATATAAATGATCAGCCGTACCTGAGTTGGATCAGAAATCTTTTAGGTTTGGAACTGAGAATAAATTCGATTTTAAAGAAAATTGCGTTTTTGTAAGAGGTACATTTTATATACTTTACGCGCACGCGCTTATCTTTGAAAATTCATAACTCCCTTAATTTTTCAATAATCACAAATCTGAAAAAAACTGTATTATTCAGAAATGTTACCTCTACAAATTTTATTCAAGATGTTTTTCAATATTTTTCTTAATTTTCTAGTTTGAGAAAATTCTCTTAGAAAGAGCTAATGTCTAATTATAGTTCAATATAAGGCATGTTAAAGGGTCTTTCAAAAATGTAATAAAAATGTCGTCATCTGATAGTACCTATAGGTATGGATATTTTCTTTTTTGAATTCTTAAAATTAGTTAAAAAACAAGTAAGATAATAAATATTTTCTATTGCTATGTTTGGTCACCATTATTTCAATATGGTGGCTAACGCTCAAAGTGGATTTTTTGAGACTTTTAATATAGCAATATATTACTAATAAAGACAATTTCCTGAAACTTTCAGAAAGTTTGGAATTTTTTCGAGGTTCCAAATTTCCTTGCCCGACTACTGTGAAATTCTTCATGAAAGGGTTACTCAAGTAAGTGTTGAAGATATTAGTGTGACTTTTGTTCAGAAACTCTTTGATTGAAATGCTCTATACATAAAATGTTAAATAATTAGAATGTATAAAAAATTAATGAATTAATATGAGTATACTTAATAGAATACGAAAATACAAAAATATTTACCTACCTGATGTTTATTATCCGAAGAAACATTGTTTGGAAAATAATTTCTCGGAGATGTGAGCTCCGACACACTTATTTTATTTTGTTTGGCTAAACACATAATTTTTCTCGTTCTAAGGGACATGATTGTATAAAAACCGAGATAATAACGCACTCTAACGCACCCACTAATATCAATCACTGAGGTCCAAAAGATTTATTTACTCGGTATATCTTACCCTAAAGAGAGAACAACACAGACTGTTAGTTTAATAAACTATCACGTGTTGATTGCCAAACAAATTCTAAACCCCTAATCAACATTTTTTACTTACACATTGTGATTTTTCTCTGAACATTTGGTCTATTTATTTTTTAAGAATAAGAGGCTGAAATAAAGTAAAGGTCAATGGTTACAATGGTTAAACTTCTTGCACATGTTTCTCACAGACAAAACATTTTTATTGTTGTCAAGTGTTTGTTACCATTTTACAGAAAGACCGAGGCACTTGGGTATTTAAATTTTAAAGGAATATAATATATCACTATTAAGCTGTATTTCTATAGTTTGATATTTTTGGCATAAACTAACGCAAATAATAATAAATCTTGGAAATATATGCCAGTATTATAAAAATATAACGTATAAATTTTTATTTTTTCCTGACCGTTGAATTTAAATACTAGTTAGATTTTCTTGGGAATATCGGTCACAATTATAAACAATTTTATTTTCTAACGTTTCGGTTTTTATTAACCATCATCAGAGAAAATTTATTTTTCATTTGTTTGTTTGAAATATTTAACACTTGCCTTTAACACTCGAAGCAGCGTACCAACAATAAAAAATGTAATAGTATTTGTTAAATATTTCAAATAAACAAATGAAAAATAAATTTTCTCTGATGATTGTTAATAAAAACCGAAACGTTAGAAAATAAAATTGTTTCCTAATTCCTTTCGTTTTCAAGATAGATCGTGTTAAAAAAAATTTTTAAATATTATTTATTTCTTATTTCTCAATTTCTTTTCGTTTTTTTTTCAACGTTTTTTCACAATGAAAAATTTTCCCCTCGATTTTTCATTTTGGGGGTTTATGAAAAATGAAGTATATTCCGAAGAAATAAACAATGAAGAGCATTTATGGAACAGAGTTATTGCTGATCGGTTTCGTAATAATCCCGGGATATTTCAGAGATGTCGTCAATCAATTTGGTTTCCATTGTTTCATTAGTTATTTAAGAGAACATGGATATTTTATTAAATTAAATCGAAAGTAAATTTTTCATTGTGAAAAAACGTTGAAAAAAACGAAAAGAAATTGAGAAATAAGAAAAAAAATAATATTTTTAAAAAATTTTTAACACGCTCTATCCCGAAAACGAAAGGAATTAGGACCTAAGTGTATACGAACTTTTTTCATTATTTTACGCTCCTCTACCTTGTGGCATTATGCATTGCACTTTTTTCATGGTCACCCTGTATATGAAGACAGTAGAAGGCTAGTTTTGCTTTCCCAAAAAATTAATATTTTAATATCTACCGGAGCAAACATATGACATATTTATATGGTTCAAATCAGAAAAACGTATAGAATCCGAAAATATAAAAAAATACAGGGTGTTCCATTTACAAAAAACATAACTTGTATCGGTAGATCGCAAATACGATGTTCAATTGTCAAAATGGGATTTTTAAACCCTTAACATGTCCTACAACTTTTACTTGAAACTTTTTTCTCTAAAATTACAAATTAAAAAGTTATCGGGGTGATCATTTTCGGTGGAAAACCCCGTACATACATATTGTACTTGATTAAGCTGAAATCGGAATTAGGTATATGTATTCCGAGAAAAATATGAAACTCTGAGAAAATATGTTTTCGACGACATTTTTGAAAAAAGTTTCCAACAATATTTATTTACAATAAATCAAGTGAGAAATCATTGGTTACCAATAACTTTTCAAATTAATATTATTTTTCGCATTTTGACTGATAATATGCTATTTTACTAAATTCAAAATCGTTTAATAAAGTGGCACTTTGCCATATGAAAATGTCACTTTACTAATATAGTAATGTTAATAAAAAACGGTTTGACAGAAAATATTTCATATATACCTTCTCGTGTTTGTCCTTCGATTTTTAAAGAAAGTAAGCTCAAAGTTGCTTCTCGAGCGGCATTTAAAATGTTCTAAATTGTTTTCAGTAGCAAGATTCATTTTTATAATTAATAATAACTTAAAATCAATTTGACTCACAAAAATTATATGTAGGTACTTAACTGTTATTATATAAATAAAGCCGTGTCAGTTACTATATTACGGAAATACTATGACATTTTTTAAATTTCAAATTTTGTAATGCTTTTATACAGTCTATCACTATTTGCTTCCATATCACTAACCATAGGTGATATGGAATCGCCCAAGTAACCTACATATGCAGGTAAAGTATGTACACTTACCAATGAATCACTCTGTATATATGTTGTATCTTATATTTTACTGTTTTTTATTTATTCCAAATTTCGTGAACAATATTATTTATACCAGCAGCATCTGCAATCTGCATGGTTATCAATCAGGTTAGCCATGAATGAAAAACAATTAATTTGACACTTATGCCTTACAGAAGCGTCAAATTAATTGTTTTTCATCCATGGCTAACCTGATTGATACGCATGCAGATGCTGGTGGTATAAATAATATTGTTCACGAATATTGTCTAAAAGTTATTTGTGGCATCTTTCTGTATTTTCTTTCTGTTCTTATTTGGGATTTACGGCCACACTTCTGAACATTACCCAGATAATCTGAAAAATATCTGGATTATTTAAAAAATAACCTTTACGCCTGTGACTTTACGTCAAAGGAACAGTTAAAGGTTGGTTTTTTGACATAAAATATAATTAAAATAAAATAAAAACAATGATGTTTTTACACAAGAGAAAGACTACTTAGCATTGAAAAAGGAAACAGATTAAGTTTCCGAAACGTCTGCAAAACATCATTGTTTTTATTTTATTTTAATTATATTTTATGTCAAAAAACCAACCTTTAACTGTTCCTTTGACGTAAAGTCACAGGCGTAAAGGTTATTTTTTAAATAATCCAGATATTTTTCAGATTATCTGGGTAATGTTCAGAAGTGTGGCCGTAAATCCCAAATAAGAACAGAAAGAAAATTGTTCACGAAATTTGCAATAAATAAAAAACAGTAAAAGATAAGATACAACATATACAGGGTGTTTGGGTAAAAGTATTCAGAAATCCAAAGGCATGTAGTACTCATCAAAATAAGCCAAAAAGTTGATATAAACTTTGTTCCAAAAACGGTCCTTTTAAGGGGCTTCTAAAAAAGATGTTTTTGTCACATATTTCGAGAACCGATCAATATATTTTAATGAAATTTTCTATGGTAGAATACTTTTTTGTGCTTAACAAAATGGTAAACCTTAAATTTCAAAATTCTTCAGGGGCGTTCCTACATGGGGGTGTGTCAGGAATGTCGCCCCCTTATTTTCTCTGCACTTAATTTTTTCACTATTCTGATAAAAAATTTCAAAATTTCAAGCAATTTTACTTCAAAAAGATCCTCTTTCTAAAACTTCATAAATTGAACCGTCTTTGAGATAAATGAATTTGAAATTTAGTATGCACAATATGCACATCTGCAAAATACCAATGCTTTTTAAATAATTTTATTTAGTTTCATTTCTAATACAAAATGATGTATACTATAGAAAAGTATTCTACCATAGCAAATTTTATTAGTTAATTTGATCGGTTCTCGAAATATGTACGAAAATGATCTTTTTTCTTTTTTAGAAGCCCCTTAAAGGGGCTACAGCCCCCTTAGGAACCATTTTTGGAACAAAGTTTATATGAACTTTTTGGCTTATTTTGATGAGTACTACGTGCCTTTGGATTTCTGAATACCTTTACCCAAACACCCTGTGTATATATATTTAAAATCACAAAAAACACAGATTTAAAAAATGTAAAAAATATAGGGTGTTCCATTTAAAAAAATGTAAGTTAGGTTTGTCCCGCTTTTAAGGAACACCCTGTATATTCTTTGCAGGTGTTTTAAATGAGTTCATTTGATTCACTACAACTTTTATTTGAAACATTTTTTCCTAACTCGAAAAATAAACAAAATATAGGGGTGGGCCTTTTCGTTGGATAACCCGGTACACTTGCAGGTAATAAACAAATTACTGGTTACTGCTAATGACTTTTCAGCAATTATTTTATAGAGAATAACTTTTTCTCGAAAAATTATTAATAATAGGACTTGCCGGATTAGTTTAAGTCCATCCGGGGGGACACACGATATAAATATAATAAAATTGAATTACAGATTAATAAATATTTAAAATAAATGCAACTGTTTGACAACTGAGTTTAACTGATTTAAAGCTCAAATAAATTAAATTTTTTGTGTATTTTGTCAACTATTATTTTTAGTAATGCATTATTTTTGTAATGGTAGCTATACAAGTAATCCATGTAGGAGCTACGGCGTTACTAATGCTTTTGTACGGAAACCTCATTTTTTTTAAACATTTTTGAATTCTATGTAAATTCTAGGCATATTTGATGTAACTACCTCACAAATTCGACTGTTTCCAAAATATTGAAAATTTTACTATTTTAATGTTTATCTTAGTTTTTTGTTCTCTAAGAAAGTCGACCTCAGGTATCATTAAAATGGCCTGGAAGTAAAAATTTTCTCATAAACCGCAAACTGATATTTAAATTGAAAAGGGAAAATTAAGATAGAAATGTCTGCCATATGTCAGAAAATAATTTCTAATGCACACCTTTTAAAAATAAACAAGATAGTGCTCTTTCAAATAAATAGCAAGTTATTAACAAAAAAAAATGGATATTAATTTCAAACCTCAAACCTAAAAAAATATTATTATTTACTCTAGCCTTTTAGAATTTAACTATCCAAAATGTGTCCATATCGTTTACGAAAAGGTACTCGCACTCAAGAATAATACAAATTCTCTATGCTGAGTTATGACCCCTGAAAATAAAGGCAAGCAGGTAGCTTATAGTTTAGTGTAAAATTGGCAACGTTGAAATGGTTCAGGATATGTCATTGAATTATGTATTACCGTATACAGTGGCTCAGGTTAATCTTATTAGTATACTGATTCAGGATTGCATCATAAATATGTATATATACAGCTATGTTTATTTATAAAAATATGAAAGTATACTTTACAAAATAGGTTGTCCGACCCCATACATACGCCAATATATACAAATATTTCTTATCTACCTCTTCTATAAATAGGTGGTTCAGGATAGTATGGATTATCTGGTGATTCAGGATTGATAGAATGATGTATATATATATATATATATATATATATATATATATACTCAGTAATAGTACTAACCTGAGCCAGAAATACAAATTTTTATGCACAATCCTGAACCACCCTGACCGACCTGAACCATATATGTGGTTCAGGTTCGTTTTGCCTAATAAAAAATTATCGAGTTGTTTTATTTATAGATTGTACATTTCTTTGGAAAGTTAGGACTAACTATTTTATATGCCATTTACTTTGATGAAAAAAATGCGCGGGAAAAAAGCGCGGGAAAACAGTATTGTTTATCATACAATGGTTCAGGTTTGATAGAAAGATATGTTTTTGGGTTCGAGCTTTGCCCGCATGTCTGTGTGGCGCTGCTTTGAATTCTGTATACAAGTTCAATTATATTTCGTATAAAGCTGAACCATTAAATTTAGCAACACTGTATTCATAATATTAACGTATTTGCACTCATGAGTCATGAAGTTATTAAGGATGGTAATTCTTCATTTAAGAGATTTGAGTAATTCACCCCATTTTTGACCATGTTTGTCACAACTTTTATTGCACTTTCGACCGCTGAGTCATTTTTTGAAACATTGTTTCTAAGAAGAATGAATTACAAAAACGTTTATATTTCTTTTTTCACGACATAAGAGTACAGGGTGATTCTTTTATCAGGGGAAATGCGTTTTTATCGTAAACGGTTAATGGAAACTATTTTTTGTAAAAAGTATTATATTCTTACCGACTGTTACTAAAAACTAGGATAGAAATATAACACAAATGTGCTGGGCGCTAGGCGTCGCGACGTTACAAAATTTTTTTTTCCAGCAACACCACTTTTATTACACCATTGGAAGGGTCTTTTGATTTCGAGTGTTTTTTCTCGATATTTATTCGTTAAAAAGTTATGACGTAATATTTGCCCCCTGAAACGGGTTTTTCGCTCTCTTTAATGGGCTATAGCTCCCTTAGGAAGCACATTTGGACATATGTTTGTATGAACTTTTATTCTTATTTTCGCATGTAGAATTAGCTCCAGAATTTCTTGATAGCAATTTAATAACATGGATATATCATCCATAATAATAGGTATATCACCCATACAGGGTGTTTCTAAATTATTGTCCAGAAGTTCTGGAGCTAATTCTACATGTAAAAATAAGAATAAAAGTTCATACAAACATATGTCCAAATATGCTTCCTAAGGGAGCTACAGCCTCTTAAAGAGAGCGAAAAACCCGTTTCAGGGAGCAAATATTATATCGTAACTTTTTAACGAATAAATATCGAGAAAAATAGAATATAGAAAAAAAACTCGAAATCAAAAGACCCTTTCAATGGTGTAATAAAAGTGGTATGTTGCTGGAAAAAAAATTTGTAGCGTCGCGACGCCTAGCGCCCTGCACATTTATGTTATATTTATATCCTAGTTGTTAGTAACAGTCGGTAAGAATATAATACTTTTTACAGAAAATAGTTTCCTTTAGCCGTTTACGAGAAAAACGCATTTCACCTGACAAAAGAATCACCCTGTACCTACACATAAAAAGGAAATTATTTTAAAATCCCAGTTTTTTACAATCATGTCCTCCCGGTGATTTCTGTGTTATACTAGTTGGCCGATACAGTTCTATGACCGGTATGTATTACAGTCTACTTTGATGAACTCTTAGCCAAACTTTTTTGGCCAAATACATTTTTGTAAAAATGCTGCATTTCTTGGTGCAAAGTTGTTCTAGTTTGTTCCAGTATTGAGATTTTTGAAAATTTTTGGACAGATCTTTTCGAAAAACTGTATTCAACTGTGACAATGTTAAAAAATCAAAAATATTTATCAGTGTATTAATTAAAAAATATTTATTTGCAGAATTTGCCATTTTTTTGGTATATGGAAATTTCTTTGACCTGTATTTATTTTAGGGAAATGTTTTTGATTTTTGAGAGTTGAATGAAGTTTTTTCGAAAAGTTCTGTTCAAAAAAATCAATACTGGAACAAACTAGAACAACTTTGCACCAAGAAATGCAGCATTTTTTTTACAAAATATTTATTTGGCCAAAAAAGTATGGCTAAGAGTTCATCAAAGTGTACTGTAATACATGGCTTAAGTTAAAATTATTATTTTGACAGTATTTCTGGGAAAAGAAAAATGTTTAAAAATATAGTTCATAATTTATGCGTTAAAACGGTGGAAAATTTCATTTTTCGAATTAAGCAACTAAATTTAACATTTAGATGTAACTTTGCATTATAAACAACTTTTTCAAATAACATTTTTCGATATCTTTAAAATTAAGAGTAGTTTATTCTTGAAAATTTAAATAATTTGATTTTCCGACCTAAGCGTCCGGACTAACACAAACTTTAGTAGACACTTACTCGTTTGAGACCATGCACAAACTTTTATCAAGTATAAAATTTTTCTGAAAGTCAACAACAAAATAATTTCCCATATGGTGCAGACTTTTTGGCACTGTAGTACAATTTTTGTAGTCAGGAAATTATAAGGATTTCGAAAATATAATATATAGGGTGTTCCATCAAAACCCCTAAGTTTATAGAGTTTTGCTATTTTGCGATTGTCATTTCTTTGTTTTAGTGACAGATTATTAAAATTTAGAAAAAATACTGCAAGTTTTGTATATAAAATTTTTCTGTATTCCATCAAATAAATTCTGTAGGGGGGGTGGCTAATTATAAGGGAAAACCCTGTACCTGAGTTACTTAATTCGTTAAATTGTTTAGTTTACTGTTTCGTTTCATTTTGTTTGGTTTTTAAAAATGTTTTATGGTACTTAAATAAATGAATTGTTTTTCTCTCTTATTTAGTGGCTTTTAGAATTAACAATTATTTGAAAATTTTTGGTTGTCATGGTAACCATACGTTATTGGGAGTCATTTTTCGGACTAATTCGTTGTACGTTTTTGAAAATTCATTTTCTTATAACTTTTTTATTATTAAATAATATTTCAATAAAATTTTGATAATCCAGTGGTGAAGATTTTCGACATCGAAAAATAATCAGAGAATGCCTTAAAAATGAAAATTAATTTATGAAAATTTGTGCCGAAGTAGAATGCTCTATGTATAAAAAAAAATGCGAATCGGTTGAAAAACATGGATCTTCCAGAGGTGCTCCTATTTCAAATGGATCACACTGTATATTTAACTTACATTATCCATTAATTTAGAATTCTTAATATTATATTAACTCTTAATATTAAAATTTAAAAACTGTTTTATTAATTGTTTATACTTCACCTTTGGCAATTTTTATTGTACACTACCCACCTTGGAATTTTATTATAAAATTTTTTATCACAATATTTAAAACCACAATCTCTAGTTTTGTGTATTCTTTTCTCTTGCAATGACTTTTTGTTAAAAATGCTTGCTTTTCTTAAAAAAATAAATTAATATTTATTATTAGTAATGTTAAATTTTACTGTGTTTGAAATATTAAAAATTGAAAGTAGGTATAGTTAATATTAGTTAATGAACTAAATTAATACGTATTCTTATTGGGTTGATTTTAGAGGATATCAGGTAGAATAAATATTTATGTATATATAGATTTAAGCTTTATTGACCTACAAATTTATGAAGACAAATAGTCAATAATAACAATAAACAATGAAATTTATTCAACGAGGACAATAATCTTATATATACCACAATAATTGAGAAATCTAGTAAACAAGGGAGAAATCTATTAAATTACTGAATATAAAAGATAAGAAAAAAAATGTGCATTAAAAATTTAATATTTATTATCTGTCCCCACAGTTAGAAGGGATAAAAGGGTAAACTTTTTTATTTCTCATTTTACACGGAAAACTTATTCTTCATAAATAGTTTTGCTTTTGTTAAAATTATGATTGCCATGTAAGTTAATATATCATGTACACGGTTCAGTAATAAAAAAATCTGAAAATAATGTAAGAGTAAACCACTTTTAATTTTAACGATATGAAAATTCCAAATTCCAATTTGTGGATAAATCTGCCTAATTCGACTTTTCACAATAGTTATTATATATTAGTATTAATAATGAAGTAGAAAATGATGGTCAGTAAAATGACAAATCGAGGATAAATAAATGTCACTGTCAACCACAAGCCAACTCCTCAGTTATACAGTTTTTAATTTTTATGCCACTTGATACTTCTGTAAAATTTTTTAAAAAGTCGAATTAGGCATATTTATCCACAAATTGGAATTCTGACAAATTTTAATTCTAAGCAACTTTTCATACCGTTATAATTGAACATAGTTTACTCTTAAATAATTTTCAGATTTTTTATTTTCTGAACACCCTGTACCTACATGATATGTTAACTTACTCCATGGCAATCATATTTTTTAACAAAATCAAAACTTTATATGAAGAATCAGTTTTCCACGTAAAATGAGAAATAAAAGTTTACCATCTTATACACTCTAACTGTGGACATACTGTATATGGAATATGTGACAGCGACCTACTTACTTTGCTAAAATTACAAAAAACAATACTTATTCCACTAAAATAGAAAATAGTAATAACATAAGATAGCAAACACAAAATTTAAGTGATAGAGAAGTGAAGAGAATATTTAAATACAAAAATATTAAGGCATACAAGAAATTAACGCACAATTTTTAATTTTCCAGTATAAATGTTGTATACAACAGCCTTAATTGACGTCCATGGTTTACCTCCAAAAATATCGGGATAAGTCTCGACAAGTTTATCAACCTCATGCCTCTTAGGAGCCCGTTTGTTTTTAATGTTCTCTGCAAAATACGATGCAATGATCTTTTTCTCATTGCTACTCCAAGAGATTTTTTGTTTTTGCACAACCCTTTTATTTATTTTATGTTCTTTATTTAAACGGTTCTCTTCAATTTGAACTGGCTCATTTTCCGTCGGATTTTGGCTCTCAGATTCATCATACTCTTGGGCAAGCTGTTCCATCGTCGTTTTGTCGTTTATCAAATCTAAGTCGATATTAATGTCATCAAGGTGCATCCCCTTAAATTGCTCTGCTCCCCCATGCGACATTAGAAGTAGAAGTTTGGATACTTTTGCCGTTTGGTACAAGCTATCCGGCAATCTATAAAAATTACAATGAGTATTCAAAGTGTGCCCCATAAAATTAGATAACTGTTCTAAATCTTTTTTTGAAAAATTAAGTAACTGTGTTACAGTGGCAAGGTGTTTCCTTAAATTTGTTGCAGTAATACTTTGAACGTTTTGTATACCACATTTTTTTACGTATTTCTGTAAAGTCTTCGTGCCATCAAGAAAATTCGTCCCAGCAGTGTGAAAAACATAATCGTTATTTGTAGTAAACTTGTCTCGAATTCCAATTAAAAAATCAAAATTCTTCCTCATATCAGGGGAGAGCAAGACAGGTACACCTCGGCCTCTTTTGCCTCTAATTACAAAACGACTGTATGATTTTAAAAGTATTTTTTCAGTTTCTGTTAGGCAGCTTTGAAATTCCCCCTGTTTATTTACATCTAAATCAATAGAGTTGTACGTTTGAATTTTGACTTGTGCAACTTCCGCCGGTCTCCTCCTGTTCAACAGAATTATTTGACAATAAAGTACTTCTTTTAAGCTGTTGTACGCTGATTGGTCGTTTATGTTTTCTTGCAACTTATCATAACTTTCTTGGGCCATTTGTTCTAAAAAGTCATTTAATTTTTTCAAATCTGCAGTAAGGGGTACCAGTTCATTTTTATTCCATGTCTTCTCATTTAAATTCGATGCAGCTTGTGCCGATATTTCGTTAGACCACTGTGATTCTATAAGGGTTTTCAAAATATTTGCTTCTTTTCTTTGTTCGTTGGTATTCGGAATTTGTACCAGATGAATAAAAGCTAGGTCACAGCATTTTTTTAAAAGTGTTCCAAAGTTCATGGCCAAAGTTGGAGAATGATATGTATCTGTCTCATGATTATAACAAGCTATTTCATTAACTTGATCAATGATGAGCTTGAAATGACGTGGACGGAGTAAATCAATTAGGTCCTTAATTGATTCATTTTTCATTCGGGCCAATCGCAGCAGCTTCGCTAACCGTCTCATATCTTGCCTTACTACGTCTAAATTTCCCTTGCTCCTCCGACCTTTTAAGTAAGAGTACCCATAGTTGCATATAAGGAAATCTTTTTTAACAATCATGTTAATTTCATCAGCTCTCATCCGCGGCCACAGTACTTTTTTCAGTAGCGTATCGTGCTTTATTAAACTACCCAACAACAGTGTGGTATGACCATCACTTTGTGAGGTTTGTCGCTTATTTTTGCCTGAATCGGAATTTTTAGGGCAACGCTTTGTATGCCTAAACAGAAACCGTTTTTTATAAAATCCAAGGCAATGTGCACAAGGAAGATAATCGTCCGTCGATTTTCCGCTAGTACTAGTACTAGGAACTCTTTTGACTGGTCGGAGTTGGGTGTTGGTTCTGTTTTGAACAAAGTTTCCTTGCTTTCTTAAAAAAGATAAAGCTTCTCTTCTTTGCCGTGAATTTGAAGGGAATGACAAAATTCGTTGGGTATCAAGTTCAGCTGAATGCCAAGTAAATAAATGCCTAGCAAAGTGGAATACATCTTTATCGCAAAATAAACAGAAATCCTTCTTATCTTTATAATTTTTTCTTTTTATCTGTTCAACGTGCACCTGTAATAAAAATAAATTTGAAAAAAAAATAGTATTCTGTTGCCGTTATATCGAGTAACATAAAACAATATGTTACATCAATGGTTTTGAAAAAAAATGGTCACGGAGTTTTTTATTTAAGTAGTTAAATAAAACAAGACCAAAAGCTTTATAGTCATGAATAAAAAATAATATTTAAAAAAGTGAAATTTATAACGAAGACTGAAGATGAATCGGACTTTAAACTTAAAACGAAACACATTTTAATTTCAAAAATCTCACCTCGCTTTCAACTAGTTTTTCTAAATTATTCTGTTGATCAACCGCAACTTCCATTTGAGTATCAAAATTTTGCGAAATTATGGGAACGTCAATATTTGATTTCGGTTCTGAATGCTGAAAAAGAACATTTTGAAGTATTATTCTAATTATAGTACAGCGGATTAGCTAACCTATTGTGCACTTTTTGATAAAAGCACCAAATTTGGCACAGAGGTAGACCGATGTAATATGAACAATTTTGGATGTGGAGCCATCGGCCAACTGCCCCCTGGCGGTCGTGGAGGCCATTTTCCAAAATGGCTGCCAGTGGACACCCGAAAGACAACAGAAGTTAGATAAAATTTGCTGCTGAAGGTTTTAGTGAATGTTTATTGAATGTTTTGAATGAGAGATAGTTCGTAAGTTATATACAGGGTGTCTCAAATTGCTTGATTTTGGCTGGTTTTCTTATTTCCAGACCAGGTAGAGAAAAACTGACATATGAGTCTAGAGCTCGATTTTTGTGAAACGTCGATTGGTGAAAACCACATTTCGATATCTCTAGCCGTTTCCGAGATATCGGCAAAAATTGACATTTTACAGATTCCGAAAAACTTTTTTTAATGTTAAAAAATGTAATTTTTAAAGAGAAATGTGTTATATTGGCAGCAAGGATGACTAGACATATCTTGGCATATATATTTTTAGAAAGCTTATATTTTTTTCCTATTTTCTAAAGTCAAATCCAACTATGGTTTCCACAAAGTTAGCTTTGATATCAGACAATCGAAAAGCGATATATTTTTTTTGACAAATGCACCTTATTCTACGTCAAAAAGTGCCTGTAGAAAGTTTTTACTGTTTGAAAAATATCCACAAATAAAAAAGTTGACAGTTTTTCGGAATCTGTAAAATGTCAATTTTTGCCGATATCTTGGAAACGGCTAGAGATATCGAAATGTGGTTTTCACCAATCGGCGTTTTACAAATATCGACCTCTAGACTCATATGTCAGTTTTTCTCTACCTGGTCTAGAAATAGGAAAACCAGCCAAAATCAAGCAATTTGGGACACCCTGTACAGGGTGAGTCAATAGTGCGTATTTCTTTTGTATCCCCTGTCTCGTTAGAGATAGAGGCATGGTTCAAAATTTTAATTAAATTGTGAGAAAAAGTACATTTTTTTAAATTATTATCAATTATACAGGGCGATCCGTTAAAGTGGTAGATGAAAGAATATACATATATTTTTTAAAATGGAATTAGCCAATTTTTTTATTATGTTTGAATACCACTATGATGGCCTATTCAGCGGTAAAATATTTTTAAAATTTGTTGGATGGTTAATGAAATAAAAAATATTTTTACGGAAAGTTGATGTTTGCAGGTATCATTTTGAAAATTGGTTTTGGACTTATTTTTGGAGAGTAATTTTTTTTCTTTGACATGGTAGTAGTGTATGCCATTAACTATTAGCTGATGTAAAAAATATTTCTTTCATACAAGGTGTTCATAAGCGCACTGCTAACTTATAAATATTCAAACTACCAAAATTCTACTCTTTCAAATGGAACGCCTATATATTTTTGTAAGAAATTGTGTAATTTTAATTTCTCTGCAATTTTGATATGATATGTCCTATACCTAAAATGAATAATTTTCTAGATGTAGTTGTTTAGGTGTAAATAGGTATGTTTTATTCAGAAAAGTCAACGTACCTACCTTTGAAATTATTTCATAGAAACGAAGACATTTAATTTCAGTTACTTTCAATTTTCTTTAGTTTTCACTAAAAAATGAATTTTACGAAACATGAATTAATGACAGAAATTGTTTTTTGGCCTCCAGAACTTACGCTTAAAAGTATTCTCACAGAACCCATCCACAAGAAGCATCTTCCAAAAGTTTAAAAACAGATTTGAAGAAATAGGTGACATTTCTTATAAAAAAGTCCATCGTAGAAAAAGTACTACAAATGAAGATAACGACTTTTTTATAGGATATCTCACCTGTTTCTTCAAATCCGTTTTTTTAACTTTTGGAAGATGCTTCTTGTGGATGGGTTCTGTGAGGATACTTTTGAGCGTAAATTCTGGTGGCCAAAAAACAATTTCTGTCACTTTCACCAAGGGTATACATCATACCAATTAATTCCTGCTTCGTAAAATTCATTTTTTAGTGAAAACTAGGAGGTTTGCAACAATATTGAAAATATCTAAAATTAAATGACGTTAAATGTCTTTGTTTCTATGAAATAATTTCAAAGGAAATATTACACAATTTTTCTACATCAGCTAATAGTTAAAGTATGGCATACACTACCACCATGTCAAAGAAAAAAATTACTCTCCAAAAATAAGTCCAAAATCAATTTTCAAATTGATACCTACAAACGTCAGTTTTCCATAAAAATATTTTTTATTTCATTAACCATCCAACAAATTTTAAAAATATTTTAGAGCTGAATAGGCCATCATAGTGGTATTCAAATATAATAAAAAAAATTGGGTCATTCCATTTAAAAAATATACAGTGTGTCTCACTTTTCACCACTACACCCCAATATCTAGGCCATTTGTTGATCGATTTAGATCAAATTTGGTATACTTCTTTTCTTTCAGATTGTGTTTAAAAAGTTATTAATAAAAAATGTTTTCAAAATTAAATACGCCTACTATGATCAAAAGATATTGGCAAAAATTATGAATTTATATTAGCGATTGAGATAGGGTTTTTGTTTTTACAGATTCTTGTTTTTACAGATTCTTGTTCAGCATGACCTAAAACGCCTGTATACACAAAAAAAAGTAATAAAAATCTAAGATTTCAAAAATAATCACCCTACTATTCCAGTTATTTATTAATAAAAGTTGAGTTATTTGATATTTTCTAAAAAAAGTGTCCTAATGCTTAATTAGCGTCATTATATCACCCAACTACCAAGTTATGTAAATATCCGACAATAAATAACTGGAATAGTAGGGTGATTATTATTGAAATCTTAGGTTTTTATTACTTTTTTTTTTTGTGAAGGAATGAATATTTTTTAACGAAATTTGGTATACAGGCGTTTTAGGTCATGCTGAACAAGAATCTGTAAAAACAAAAACCCTATCTCAATCGCTAATATAAATTCCTAATTTTTGCCAATTTCTTTTGATCATAGTAGGCGTATTTAATTTTGAAAAAATTTTTTATTAATAACTTTTTAAACACAATCTGAAAGAAAAGAAGTATACCAAATTTGATCTAAATCGATCAACAAATGGCCTAGATATTGGGGCGTTGTGGTGAAAAGTGAGACACACTGTATATTCTTTCATCTACCACTTTAACGGATCGCCCTGTATAATTGATAATAATTAAAAAAAAATGTACTTTTTCTCACAATTTAATTAAAATTTTGAACCATGTCTCTATCTCTAAGGAGACAGGAGATATAGAAGAAATACGCACTATTGACTCACCCTGTATATAACCTACAAACTATCTCTCATTCAAAACATTCAATAAACATTCACTAATACCTTCAGCAGCAAATCTAACTTCTGTTGTCTTTCAGGTGTCCACTGGCAGCCACTTTGGAAAATGGCCGCCAGGGGGCAGTTGGCCGATGGCTCCACATCCAAAATTGTTCATATTACATCGGTCTACCTCTGTGCCATATTTGGTGCTTTTATCAAAAAGTGCACAATATGTTGAAATATCCTATGCTGCCGCACTATTAGCAATAAATTACTTAATCCCACTCCTTCATCAAAAATATCTTATTTACCTTGTCTTCCGCCTCCAAAGGAAAATAGTTAGGATTGCTGCTAATATTATCATTACTTATATCCGATTTAGTTTCAGAATCCTAAAAAAATAAATATTTTTCAAAAATATTGCTTTTTTTGAATAAGCACATATTTACCTCGTCTTCGGTTTCCGAAGGAAAATAGTTAGGGTCATTAATACTATCATCATTGCTGCTTTCATAACTTGTTCCTGCAATTATCTCCGGTGACCTAGTTTCGGCAAATTCTTTTGATTGTTCCTGTTGATCAGTTTCGATTGTAGCCTCTCCTTTTATTTGATAAGCCGAAATTTCCCGAAGAACTGTGGGTAAAAACACTGGAATGAAAATATCCGGTTTGGGTTCTGAATCCTAAAAAAAATAAAAGTTTTTAAAAAGTATTTCCACTATTATTTAAATAATTAAACCCATTGCATTTCCTGAATAAGAATATATATTTACCTCGTCTTCAGTGTCTGAAGGAAAATTGTAGGGATCTTTTTTACTAGTATTGCAGCTACCATGACTTGTCTCTGAAACGACCTGCGATGAATTTGTTCCATTATCAAAGTTAAACAATATACTAGCTTCGCCGTAATTTTTTCTAATTTCTGTTGCATTTTCAATTGCATTTTTTTCTTCTTTAGGTACTGTAGCTGATGGAATAATGACTACATTCGATATAATGTTTACATTTTTTGAGGCATCTTCATACGCAATGGCCAGATTTGGTTTGGTTCCTGATTCCTAAAAGATAATATTATAGCTTGATTAATTAACACCTGTTTCTTTCTTTCCTTATTTGGAATTTATTACCACATTCTTGAATATTTTGAAGTCCTTGATAATCTAGAAAATATCTGGCTTTTTTTTTAAATAACCTTTACTTACGCCTTACGCCTCTGACTTTACGTCAAAGGAACAGTTAAATGTTGGTTTACAGTAGCAGAATATAAATAAAATAAAGATAAAATAATGATATTTCGCAGACGTTTCGAAAACTCAACTGTTTTCTTCCTAAGTGCTAAGATTCTTTTTTATATGTATAAATCGTGAAATTACGCAATATTTTCACGTTACTTTAAAAAAAAATTCAGGTTATCCGGGAATTCAAAGTATTCAAGAATATGGTAATAAGTACCAAATAAGAAGAGAAAGAAAATTAAACGATGCCACAAATAACTTTTAGACAACATTAGTTAACACCTTTTTAAACAATTTCAACTAAAATTGCTTAAACAGAAGCGTACTGACCGATGTTGACTGTAGTCGGGTAACGAAATAAGCATAGCCCATAAGAACCTAGAAAAAATTCCGAATTTTCTGAAATTTTCAGGAAATGTTCTATATTATATTATTATTATTATTATTATTATATATTATTATTTATTATATTAAATCCACATTGTGCGTTAGCCGCCATATTGTAAAAATGGTAATCAAGCATAGCAATAGAAAATATTTATTATCACTTGTTTTTCAATAAATTTTGAAAATTCGAGAAAGAAAATAACCACATAATACCATAGCATATGACGACATTTTTATTCATTTTTAAAACGAACCGTTAACGTATTTTATATTGAAAAATATTTAGACATTAGTTCTTCTTAAGCAATTTCCCTCAATTTGCTTGAAAATTAAAAATAATTTTGAAAAATGTCTCAAATTAAATTTGTAGAGAAAACAATTCTAAATAATGCAGTTTTTTCAGGAAATGTTCTATATTATATTATTATTATTATTATATATTATTATTTATTATATTAAATCCACCTTGTGCGTTAGCCGCCATATTGTAAAAATGGTAATCAAGCATAGCAATAGAAAATATTTATTATCTCACTTGTTTTTCAATAAATTTTGAAAATTCGAGAAAGAAAATAACCACATAATACCATAGCATATGACGACATTTTTATTCATTTTTAAAACGAACCGTTAACGTATTTTATATTGAAAAATATTTAGACATTAGTTCTTCCTAAGCGATTTCCCTCAATTTGCTTGAAAATTAAAAATAATTTTGAAAAATGTCTCAAATTAAATTTGTAGAGAAAACAATTCTAAATAATGCAGTTTTTTCAGATTTGTGATTGTTCAAAAATTAACGGAGTCATGAATTTTTAAAGATAAACAGCGCGCGAGTTTTACTTTATACCTATGCAGTTTACGGCTAGGTCAGAGTGTTTGCTTAACGTGTTCGTGTTTACGTTGACAAATTTCCGAATTTGATTCGAGATAGTTTTATTTATATTTGGATTATTAGTTCTACTAATATTTTACATTGAATATACAGTATGTCCCCGGATTGAGTTTACAAGAGGGAAAACTTCTTTAATTTTGATATTAAGAAATATACTTGTCAGCACTTAACTATGTACGCAGCAAATATTCAAAAAATAAAAATTTGTTTCTTCATAAAAAGTTTTCCTTCAGTTAAATAAGAATGCCACTGATAAAAATAACATTTCATGTACCCTGTACATGAAATGTTATGTTATTAACAAGCAATAATGTGAAAATAATACAAGAATAAAGTACCCTGATGTTTAGTTTTATACAAAAATGTCAAAGGAATACAGTATTTTAATTGTTTTAAATCCACGAAATCCGTGATGGAAACGTCGACGGACAGTTTTTTTAATTATCACTTAAAAATGGTGATCCATATAGGGTAATTATTATAATTTCAGTGTCCGAACCGTCAAAATGTCAAGTTATTGATCATGTTAACAATAATTGAATATTAAAAGTATAAAATTTTTATATTCCCACTAAGCTATATGGTCGGATCACCATTTTTAAGTGAAAATAAAAAAATATATATCCGTCGACGTTTTTATCACGTATTTGGTAGTTTTAAAACAATCAGAATCTTTTATTTCTTTGACATTTTTGTATAAAGCTAAAAATCAGCATATAGTGAAGTCAATAGAGGTTGAAAATATGCATTGTTTCGGAATAATTACGGGAAGCTTCGATTTTCCTAAAACCTTTTGATATCACTTTTACATAGCTTAAAATAAAAAGTTATAAACATATAATTGTGAGGAAATTGTTTATTAATTATTTAAACAAAAAAACTTTTCTTTTTAATCAAAATTATTATAAGTTGAGTAAGTTTAAGGCAATTTAATTCTAATTGACATATTAGGGGTTTTCGAGGTCGCTAAAACAGATTATGATGTCAAAAAAAGGTTAATCAAAATGGCTGATCCAATATGGCCTACTTTTCGATAAAAATTTCATTAATAATTACTACAAGTATTATTTTTCTTGGGTATATCGGTCATATATATAAACAAATTTATTTATTTTTTTTTTTTTCTAACGTTTCGGTTTATTTATAACCATCATCAGAGAATTATTATTTTGTGTTTGCTTGATCTTAATTTAAACTACATTTTTTAATGTGATGTATTGAGTGTCTTAAAGGCACTTTAAGACACTCAATACATCACATTAAAAAATGTAGTTTAAATTAAGATCAAGCAAACACAAAATAATAATTCTCTGATGATGGTTATAAATAAACCGAAACGTTAGAAAAAAAATAATAAATAAATTTGTTTATATATATGACCGATATACCCAAGAAAAATAATACTTGTATTAATATCAACGGTCAAGAAAAAACCTAGAATATATATCTATATATTATTAATTACGTAACTAGATAAATTTTAAACAAATTGCGCTCAGATCAACTTATTCAATATGGTATTGGTCTCAAAAAAATAATATACGTATCTCGATACAAAAAGTAAAAATGGTTTACACAAAATAAAAGATTTTTATTAAACACAATACATATTCAAATTATATTGAACGATATAAATTAATTTTTAAATTAGACCCAGACCCAGAGCGTGCGGGGAAGATGATGCTATCTCTTTCTGTTATTCAGGCATTATAATTTGACTCATGGCCCTGTACCACGTGAATATTTTGAATATGTTTTCGATATTTTAAACAGGATAAAAATTTTAGAAACATTAATATCGAGTCGATTTACCGAAAAATACTTATTAGTTTCAATATTTCGTAAAAAGTGTAAGTTTATACTGGATGGGGCGTTTAAGTTGACAATCGCAAATTAGAAAAAAGTGTTTCAGACATGAGTTCCATCATTTCAAAGCGGGATCTAATGGCTATAAGTTTTTTAAATATGGTGAAGGTCAACTTCGTTTTTTTTTAATGTAAACCTCTATTTTCATTGCTTAATTACTCACAAACAATGAGTTGAATTAGAAAAATGGTAGTAACAAAAGCTGTTTATTTTTTAGCGCTAAATATGAATCTGTAAAAAAATAGGGATTTATATTAAAAGAAACAAAATTGACCTTCAAATGGCCGCTTCCCGGAATTTTTCCGAAGTGAAAACTTCTATTTACTCCACTAATACTTGACTCTGTGTTTTAAGAATCAAATGTTTCGTAATACCAAAAATAATTAAATTTTCCCTCTTGTAAAACGGCGACATACTCTATATTATTATATTATTATAATATAGTGTTAGTAAAATAATAATTAACAAAATTTTTCTTTTTAGGGGAAACTTCTTGGTTGAAATTTGATCTAGTGTTATTTAGTTTCCATTCTTATTATTTTTTTTCCCTAGAGATGCCTTTTATTCTTTTTACATCTAATATTAATAATATCTATTTCTTGGTTAATATTATTTGATAGAGTGTTCTAGTTTTGGATTTCTTTCTGATTATTTGTTTAGATTTCTGGAAATTCCTTCAAATTTTTTACATCTAATATTAATCGGACCTGCGTGTTTAAAAAATGGAAGACCGTTGGTGTATATTTTACTGTTAAGAAGCGTTTAAATACTCATCTCATGGTGCTACATACAAAATGTAGGAAATAATACACACATACATCAAACTACAGTGCAGCAGTATAGTGCTGCTACATCTGAGGTACAGGGTGTTCATTTTTATTTTTACACCCCCCTTAACTTTGTTAGTTTTGGAAAAAGAAAAAAGTGTAAAGACAGAAGTTTTAGGTATTTTTGCGTAGATTTTAAATACGATATCAGAAAAACAATTGCTAAAAACACTTATAATACAAACTTGTATTTTTTTTATAGTAACACGCTGTATGTATGTAAATAGTTCAAAAACCGCAAAAGATAAAACAGTGTTATATATTTTTGAGAAGCTATTTTCATGCTCTTCCGTATTCCGCAAATACATACAGCATGTTATCAAACAAAAAGCACAAGTTTGTATTATAACTTTTTTTGGCCTTACTGAATTGTTTCTCTGATATCATATTTAAAATCTACGTAAAAATAACTAAAACCTCTGTCTTTACACTGTTTTTGTATTTCCAAAAATAACAAAGTTAAGGGGGGGTGTAAAGATATAAATGATCAGCCGTACCTGAGTTGGATCAGAAATCTTTTAGGTTTGGAACTGAGAATAAATTCGATTTTAAAGAAAATTGCGTTTTTGTAAGAGGTACATTTTATATACTTTACGCGCACGCGCTTATTTTTGAAAATTCATAACTCCCTTAATTTTTCAATAATCACAAATCTGAAAAAAACTGTATTATTCAGAAATGTTACCTCTACAAATTTTATTCAAGATGTTTTTCAATATTTTTCTTAATTTTCTAGTTTGAGAAAATTCTCTTAGAAAGAGCTAATGTCTAATTATAGTTCAATATAAGGCATGTTAAAGGGTCTTTCAAAAATGTAATAAAAATGTCGTCATCTGATAGTACCTATAGGTATGGATATTTTCTTTTTTGAATTCTTAAAATTAGTTAAAAAACAAGTAAGATAATAAATATTTTCTATTGCTATGTTTGGTCACCATTATTTCAATATGGTGGCTAACGCTCAAAGTGGATTTTTTGAGACTTTTAATATAGCAATATATTACTAATAAAGACAATTTCCTGAAACTTTCAGAAAGTTTGGAATTTTTTCGAGGTTCCAAATTTCCTTGCCCGACTACTGTGAAATTCTTCATGAAAGGGTTACTCAAGTAAGTGTTGAAGATATTAGTGTGACTTTTGTTCAGAAACTCTTTGATTGAAATGCTCTATACATAAAATGTTAAATAATTAGAATGTATAAAAAATTAATGAATTAATATGAGTATACTTAATAGAATACGAAAATACAAAAATATTTACCTACCTGATGTTTATTATCCGAAGAAACATTGTTTGGAAAATAATTTCTCGGAGATGTGAGCTCCGACACACTTATTTTATTTTGTTTGGCTAAACACATAATTTTTCTCGTTCTAAGGGACATGATTGTATAAAAACCGAGATAATAACGCACTCTAACGCACCCACTAATATCAATCACTGAGGTTCAAAAGATTTATTTACTCGGTATATCTTACCCTAAAGAGAGAACAACACAGACTGTTAGTTTAATAAACTATCACGTGTTGATTGCCAAACAAATTCTAAACCCCTAATCAACATTTTTTACTTACACATTGTGATTTTTCTCTGAACATTTGGTCTATTTATTTTTTAAGAATAAGAGGCTGAAATAAAGTAAAGGTCAATGGTTACAATGGTTAAACTTCTTGCACATGTTTCTCACAGACAAAACATTTTTATTGTTGTCAAGTGTTTGTTACCATTTTACAGAAAGACCGAGGCACTTGGGTATTTAAATTTTAAAGGAATATAATATATCACTATTAAGCTGTATTTCTATAGTTTGATATTTTTGGCATAAACTAACGCAAATAATAATAAATCTTGCAAATATATGCCAGTATTATAAAAATATAACGTATAAATTTTTATTTTTTCCTGACCGTTGAATTTAAATACTAGTTAGATTTTCTTGGGAATATCGGTCACAATTATAAACAATTTTATTTTCTAACGTTTCGGTTTTTATTAACCATCATCAGAGAAAATTTATTTTTCATTTGTTTGTTTGAAATATTTAACACTTGCCTTTAACACTCGAAGCAGCGTACCAACAATAAAAAATGTAATAGTATTTGTTAAATATTTCAAATAAACAAATGAAAAATAAATTTTCTCTGATGATTGTTAATAAAAACCGAAACGTTAGAAAATAAAATTGTTTCCTAATTCCTTTCGTTTTCAAGATAGATCGTGTTAAAAAAATTTTTTAAATATTATTTATTTCTTATTTCTCAATTTCTTTTCGTTTTTTTTTCAACGTTTTTTCACAATGAAAAATTTTCCCCTCGATTTTTCATTTTGGGGGTTTATGAAAAATGAAGTATATTCCGAAGAAATAAACAATGAAGAGCATTTATGGAACAGAGTTATTGCTGATCGGTTTCGTAATAATCCCGGGATATTTCAGAGATGTCGTCAATCAATTTGATTTCCATTGTTTCATTAGTTATTTAAGAGAACATGGATATTTTATTAAATTAAATCGAAAGTAAATTTTTCATTGTGAAAAAACGTTGAAAAAAACGAAAAGAAATTGAGAAATAAGAAAAAAAATAATATTTTTAAAAAATTTTTAACACGCTCTATCCCGAAAACGAAAGGAATTAGGACCTAAGTGTATACGAACTTTTTTCATTATTTTACGCTCCTCTACCTTGTGGCATTATGCATTGCACTTTTTTCATGGTCACCCTGTATATGAAGACAGTAGAAGGCTAGTTTTGCTTTCCCAAAAAATTAATATTTTAATATCTACCGGAGCAAACATATGACATATTTATATGGTTCAAATCAGAAAAACGTATAGAATCCGAAAATATAAAAAAATACAGGGTGTTCCATTTACAAAAAACATAACTTGTATCGGTAGATCGCAAATACGATGTTCAATTGTCAAAATGGGATTTTTAAACCCTTAACATGTCCTACAACTTTTACTTGAAACTTTTTTCTCTAAAATTACAAATTAAAAAGTTATCGGGGTGATCATTTTCGGTGGAAAACCCCGTACATACATATTGTACTTGATTAAGCTGAAATCGGAATTAGGTATATGTATTCCGAGAAAAATATGAAACTCTGAGAAAATATGTTTTCGACGACATTTTTGAAAAAAGTTTCCAACAATATTTATTTACAATAAATCAAGTGAGAAATCATTGGTTACCAATAACTTTTCAAATTAATATTATTTTTCGCATTTTGACTGATAATATGCTATTTTACTAAATTCAAAATCGTTTAATAAAGTGGCACTTTGCCATATGAAAATGTCACTTTACTAATATAGTAATGTTAATAAAAAACGGTTTGACAGAAAATATTTCATATATACCTTCTCGTGTTTGTCCTTCGATTTTTAAAGAAAGTAAGCTCAAAGTTGCTTCTCGAGCGGCATTTAAAATTTTCTAAATTGTTTTCAGTAGCAAGATTCATTTTTATAATTAATAATAACTTAAAATCAATTTGACTCACAAAAATTATATGTAGGTACTTAACTGTTATTATATAAATAAAGCCGTGTCAGTTACTATATTACGGAAATACTATGACATTTTTTAAATTTCAAATTTTGTAATGCTTTTATACAGTCTATCACTATTTGCTTCCATATCACTAACCATAGGTGATATGGAATCGCCCAAGTAACCTACATATGCAGGTAAAGTATGTACACTTACCAATGAATCACTCTGTATATATGTTGTATCTTATATTTTACTGTTTTTTATTTATTCCAAATTTCGTGAACAATATTATTTATACCAGCAGCATCTGCAATCTGCATGGTTATCAATCAGGTTAGCCATGAATGAAAAACAATTAATTTGACACTTATGCCTTACAGAAGCGTCAAATTAATTGTTTTTCATCCATGGCTAACCTGATTGATACGCATGCAGATGCTGGTGGTAT
Source organism: Rhagium mordax (assembly GCA_963680705.1). Lineage (NCBI taxonomy): Eukaryota > Metazoa > Arthropoda > Insecta > Coleoptera > Cerambycidae > Rhagium > Rhagium mordax. Next base: position 41,859 of record CAVMFP010000052.1, read on the forward strand.
AAATAATATTGTTCACGAATATTGTCTAAAAGTTATTTGTGGCATCTTTCTGTATTTTCTTTCTGTTCTTATTTGGGATTTACGGCCACACTTCTGAACATTACCCAGATAATCTGAAAAATATCTGGATTATTTAAAAAATAACCTTTACGCCTGTGACTTTACGTCAAAGGAACAGTTAAAGGTTGGTTTTTTGACATAAAATATAATTAAAATAAAATAAAAACAATGATGTTTTTACACAAGAGAAAGACTACTTAGCATTGAAAAAGGAAACAGATTAAGTTTCCGAAACGTCTGCAAAACATCATTGTTTTTATTTTATTTTAATTATATTTTATGTCAAAAAACCAACCTTTAACTGTTCCTTTGACGTAAAGTCACAGGCGTAAAGGTTATTTTTTAAATAATCCAGATATTTTTCAGATTATCTGGGTAATGTTCAGAAGTGTGGCCGTAAATCCCAAATAAGAACAGAAAGAAAATTGTTCACGAAATTTGCAATAAATAAAAAACAGTAAAAGATAAGATACAACATATACAGGGTGTTTGGGTAAAAGTATTCAGAAATCCAAAGGCATGTAGTACTCATCAAAATAAGCCAAAAAGTTGATATAAACTTTGTTCCAAAAACGGTCCTTTTAAGGGGCTTCTAAAAAAGATGTTTTTGTCACATATTTCGAGAACCGATCAATATATTTTAATGAAATTTTCTATGGTAGAATACTTTTTTGTGCTTAACAAAATGGTAAACCTTAAATTTCAAAATTCTTCAGGGGCGTTCCTACATGGGGGTGTGTCAGGAATGTCGCCCCCTTATTTTCTCTGCACTTAATTTTTTCACTATTCTGATAAAAATTTTCAAAATTTCAAGCAATTTTACTTCAAAAAGATCCTCTTTCTAAAACTTCATAAATTGAACCGTCTTTGAGATAAATGAATTTGAAATTTAGTATGCACAATATGCACATCTGCAAAATACCAATGCTTTTTAAATAATTTTATTTAGTTTCATTTCTAATACAAAATGATGTATACTATAGAAAAGTATTCTACCATAGCAAATTTTATTAGTTAATTTGATCGGTTCTCGAAATATGTACGAAAATGATCTTTTTTCTTTTTTAGAAGCCCCTTAAAGGGGCTACAGCCCCCTTAGGAACCATTTTTGGAACAAAGTTTATATGAACTTTTTGGCTTATTTTGATGAGTACTACGTGCCTTTGGATTTCTGAATACCTTTACCCAAACACCCTGTGTATATATATTTAAAATCACAAAAAACACAGATTTAAAAAATGTAAAAAATATAGGGTGTTCCATTTAAAAAAATGTAAGTTAGGTTTGTCCCGCTTTTAAGGAACACCCTGTATATTCTTTGCAGGTGTTTTAAATGAGTTCATTTGATTCACTACAACTTTTATTTGAAACATTTTTTCCTAACTCGAAAAATAAACAAAATATAGGGGTGGGCCTTTTCGTTGGATAACCCGGTACACTTGCAGGTAATAAACAAATTACTGGTTACTGCCAATGACTTTTCAGCAATTATTTTATAGAGAATAACTTTTTCTCGAAAAATTATTAATAATAGGACTTGCCGGATTAGTTTAAGTCCATCCGGGGGGACACACGATATAAATATAATAAAATTGAATTACAGATTAATAAATATTTAAAATAAATGCAACTGTTTGACAACTGAGTTTAACTGATTTAAAGCTCAAATAAATTAAATTTTTTGTGTATTTTGTCAACTATTATTTTTAGTAATGCATTATTTTTGTAATGGTAGCTATACAAGTAATCCATGTAGGAGCTACGGCGTTACTAATGCTTTTGTACGGAAACCTCATTTTTTTTAAACATTTTTGAATTCTAGGCATATTTGATGTAACTACCTCACAAATTCGACTGTTTCCAAAATATTGAAAATTTTACTATTTTAATGTTTATCTTAGTTTTTTGTTCTCTAAGAAAGTCGACCTCAGGTATTATTAAAATGGCCTGGAAGTAAAAATTTTCTCATAAACCGCAAACTGATATTTAAATTGAAAAGGGAAAATTAAGATAGAAATGTCTGCCATATGTCAGAAAATAATTTCTAATGCACACCTTTTAAAAATAAACAAGATAGTGCTCTTTCAAATAAATAGCAAGTTATTAACAAAAAAAAATGGATATTAATTTCAAACCTCAAACCTAAAAAAATATTATTATTTACTCTAGCCTTTTAGAATTTAACTATCCAAAATGTGTCCATATCGTTTACGAAAAGGTACTCGCACTTAAGAATAATACAAATTCTCTGTGCTGAGTTATGACCCCTGAAAATAAAGGCAAGCAGGTAGCTTATAGTTTAGTGTAAAATTGGCAACGTTGAAATGGTTCAGGATATGTCATTGAATTATGTATTACCGTATACAGTGGCTCAGGTTAATCTTATTAGTATACTGATTCAGGATTGCATCATAAATATGTATATATACAGCTATGTTTATTTATAAAAATATGAAAGTATACTTTACAAAATAGGTTGTCCGACCCCATACATACGCCAATATATACAAATATTTCTTATCTACCTCTTCTATAAATAGGTGGTTCAGGATAGTATGGATTATCTGGTGATTCAGGATTGATAGAATGATGTATATATATATATATATATATATATATATATATATATATATATACTCAGTAATAGTACTAACCTGAGCCAGAAATACAAATTTTTATGCACAATCCTGAACCACCCTGACCGACCTGAACCATATATGTGGTTCAGGTTCGTTTTGCCTAATAAAAAATTATCGAGTTGATTTATTTATAGATTGTACATTTCTTTGGAAAGTTAGGACTAACTATTTTATATGCCATTTACTTTGATGAAAAAAATGCGAGGGAAAAAAGCGCGGGAAAACAGTATTGTTTATCATACAATGGTTCAGGTTTGATAGAAAGATATGTTTTTGGGTTCGAGCTTTGCCCGCATGTCTGTGTGGCGCTGCTTTGAATTCTGTATACAAGTTCAATTATATTTCGTATAAAGCTGAACCATTAAATTTAGCAACACTGTATTCATAATATTAACGTATTTGCACTCATGAGTCATGAAGTTATTATGGATGGTAATTCTTCATTTAAGAGATTTGAGTAATTCACCCCATTTTTGACCATGTTTGTCACAACTTTTATTGCACTTTCGACCGCTGAGTCATTTTTTGAAACATTGTTTCTAAGAAGAATGAATTACAAAAACGTTTATATTTCTTTTTTCACGACATAAGAGTACAGGGTGATTCTTTTATCAGGGGAAATGCGTTTTTATCGTAAACGGTTAATGGAAACTATTTTTTGTAAAAAGTATTATATTCTTACCGACTGTTACTAAAAACTAGGATAGAAATATAACACAAATGTGCTGGGCGCTAGGCGTCGCGACGTTACAAAATTTTTTTTTCCAGCAACATACCACTTTTATTACACCATTGGAAGGGTCTTTTGATTTCGAGTGTTTTTTCTCGATATTTATTCGTTAAAAAGTTATGACGTAATATTTGCCCCCTGAAACGGGTTTTTCGCTCTCTTTAATGGGCTATAGCTCCCTTAGGAAGCACATTTGGACATATGTTTGTATGAACTTTTATTCTTATTTTCGCATGTAGAATTAGCTCCAGAATTTCTTGATAGCAATTTAATAACATGGATATATCATCCATAATAATAGGTATATCACCCATACAGGGTGTTTCTAAATTATTGTCCAGAAGTTCTGGAGCTAATTCTACATGTAAAAATAAGAATAAAAGTTCATACAAACATATGTCCAAATATGCTTCCTAAGGGAGCTACAGCCTCTTAAAGAGAGCGAAAAACCCGTTTCAGGGAGCAAATATTATATCGTAACTTTTTAACGAATAAATATCGAGAAAAATAGAATATAGAAAAAAAACTCGAAATCAAAAGACCCTTTCAATGGTGTAATAAAAGTGGTATGTTGCTGGAAAAAAAATTTGTAGCGTCGCGACGCCTAGCGCCCTGCACATTTATGTTATATTTATATCCTAGTTGTTAGTAACAGTCGGTAAGAATATAATACTTTTTACAGAAAATAGTTTCCTTTAGCCGTTTACGAGAAAAACGCATTTCACCTGACAAAAGAATCACCCTGTACCTACACATAAAAAGGAAATTATTTTAAAATCCCAGTTTTTTACAATCATGTCCTCCCGGTGATTTCTGTGTTATACTAGTTGGCCGATACAGTTCTATGACCGGTATGTATTACAGTCTACTTTGATGAACTCTTAGCCAAACTTTTTTGGCCAAATACATTTTTGTAAAAATGCTGCATTTCTTGGTGCAAAGTTGTTCTAGTTTGTTCCAGTATTGAGATTTTTGAAAATTTTTGGACAGATCTTTTCGAAAAACTTTATTCAACTGTGACAATGTTAAAAAATCAAAAATATTTATCAGTGTATTAATTAAAAAATATTTATTTGCAGAATTTGCCATTTTTTTGGTATATGGAAATTTCTTTGACCTGTATTTATTTTAGGGAAATGTTTTTGATTTTTGAGAGTTGAATGAAGTTTTTTCGAAAAGTTCTGTTCAAAAAAATCAATACTGGAACAAACTAGAACAACTTTGCACCAAGAAATGCAGCATTTTTTTTACAAAATATTTATTTGGCCAAAAAAGTATGGCTAAGAGTTCATCAAAGTGTACTGTAATACATGGCTTAAGTTAAAATTATTATTTTGACAGTATTTCTGGGAAAAGAAAAATGTTTAAAAATATAGTTCATAATTTATGCGTTAAAACGGTGGAAAATTTCATTTTTCGAATTAAGCAACTAAATTTAACATTTAGATGTAACTTTGCATTATAAACAACTTTTTCAAATAACATTTTTCGATATCTTTAAAATTAAGAGTAGTTTATTCTTGAAAATTTAAATAATTTGATTTTCCGACCTAAGCGTCCGGACTAACACAAACTTTAGTAGACACTTACTCGTTTGAGACCATGCACAAACTTTTATCAAGTATAAAATTTTTCTGAAAGTCAACAACAAAATAATTTCCCATATGGTGCAGACTTTTTGGCACTGTAGTACAATTTTTGTAGTCAGGAAATTATAAGGATTTCGAAAATATAATATATAGGGTGTTCCATCAAAACCCCTAAGTTTATAGAGTTTTGCTATTTTGCGATTGTCACTTGTTTGTTTTAGTGACAGATTATTAAAATTTAGAAAAAATACTGCAAGTTTTGTATATAAAATTTTTCTGTATTCCATCAAATAAATTCTGTAGGGGGGGTGGCTAATTATAAGGGAAAACCCTGTACCTGAGTTACTTAATTCGTTAAATTGTTTAGTTTACTGTTTCGTTTCATTTTGTTTGGTTTTTAAAAATGTTTTATGGTACTTAAATAAATGAATTGTTTTTCTCTCTTATTTAGTGGCTTTTAGAATTAACAATTATTTGAAAATTTTTGGTTGTCATGGTAACCATACGTTATTGGGAGTCATTTTTCGGACTAATTCGTTGTACGTTTTTGAAAATTCATTTTCTTATAACTTTTTTATTATTAAATAATATTTCAATGAAATTTTGATAATCCAGTGGTGAAGATTTTCGACATCGAAAAATAATCAGAGAATGCCTTAAAAATGAAAATTAATTTATGAAAATTTGTGCCGAAGTAGAATGCTCTATGTATAAAAAAAAATGCGAATCGGTTGAAAAACATGGATCTTCCAGAGGTGCTCCTATTTCAAATGGATCACACTGTATATTTAACTTACATTATCCATTAATTTAGAATTCTTAATATTATATTAACTCTTAATATTAAAATTTAAAAACTGTTTTATTAACTGTTTATACTTCACCTTTGGCAATTTTTATTGTACACTACCCACCTTGGAATTTTATTATAAAATTTTTTATCACAATATTTAAAACCACAATCTCTAGTTTTGTGTATTCTTTTCTCTTGCAATGACTTTTTGTTAAAAATGCTTGCTTTTCTTAAAAAAATAAATTAATATTTATTATTAGTAATGTTAAATTTTACTGTGTTTGAAATATTAAAAATTGAAAGTAGGTATAGTTAATATTAGTTAATGAACTAAATTAATACGTATTCTTATTGGGTTGATTTTAGAGGATATCAGGTAGAATAAATATTTATGTATATATAGATTTAAGCTTTATTGACCTACAAATTTATGAAGACAAATAGTCAATAATAACAATAAACAATGAAATTTATTCAACGAGGACAATAATCTTATATATACCACAATAATTGAGAAATCTAGTAAACAAGGGAGAAATCTATTAAATTACTGAATATAAAAGATAAGAAAAAAAATGTGCATTAAAAATTTAATATTTATTATCTGTCCCCACAGTTAGAAGGGATAAAAGGGTAAACTTTTTTATTTCTCATTTTACACGGAAAACTTATTCTTCATAAATAGTTTTGCTTTTGTTAAAATTATGATTGCCATGTAAGTTAATATATCATGTACACGGTTCAGTAATAAAAAAATCTGAAAATAATGTAAGAGTAAACCACTTTTAATTTTAACGATATGAAAATTCCAAATTCCAATTTGTGGATAAATCTGCCTAATTCGACTTTTCACAATAGTTATTATATATTAGTATTAATAATGAAGTAGAAAATGATGGTCAGTAAAATGACAAATCGAGGATAAATAAATGTCACTGTCAACCACAAGCCAACTCCTCAGTTATACAGTTTTTAATTTTTATGCCACTTGATACTTCCGTAAAATTTTTTAAAAAGTCGAATTAGGCATATTTATCCACAAATTGGAATTCTGACAAATTTTAATTCTAAGCAACTTTTCATACCGTTATAATTGAACATAGTTTACTCTTAAATAATTTTCAGATTTTTTATTTTCTGAACACCCTGTACCTACATGATATGTTAACTTACTCCATGGCAATCATATTTTTTAACAAAATCAAAACTTTATATGAAGAATCAGTTTTCCACGTAAAATGAGAAATAAAAGTTTACCATCTTATACACTCTAACTGTGGACATACTGTATATGGAATATGTGACAGCGACCTACTTACTTTGCTAAAATTACAAAAAACAATACTTATTCCACTAAAATAGAAAATAGTAATAACATAAGATAGCAAACACAAAATTTAAGTGATAGAGAAGTGAAGAGAATATTTAAATACAAAAATATTAAGGCATACAAGAAATTAACGCACAATTTTTAATTTTCCAGTATAAATGTTGTATACAACAGCCTTAATTGACGTCCATGGTTTACCTCCAAAAATATCGGGATAAGTCTCGACAAGTTTATCAACTTCATGCCTCTTAGGAGCCCGTTTGTTTTTAATGTTCTCTGCAAAATACGATGCAATGATCTTTTTCTCATTGCTACTCCAAGAGATTTTTTGTTTTTGTACAACCCTTTTATTTATTTTATGTTCTTTATTTAAACGGTTCTCTTCAATTTGAACTGGCTCATTTTCCGTCGGATTTTGGCTCTCAGATTCATCATACTCTTGGGCAAGCTGTTCCATCGTCGTTTTGTCGTTTATCAAATCTAAGTCGATATTAATGTCATCAAGGTGCATCCCCTTAAATTGCTCTGCTCCCCCATGCGACATTAGAAGTAGAAGTTTGGATACTTTTGCCGTTTGGTACAAGCTATCCGGCAATCTATAAAAATTACAATGAGTATTCAAAGTGTGCCCCATAAAATTAGATAACTGTTCTAAATCTTTTTTTGAAAAATTAAGTAACTGTGTTACAGTGGCAAGGTGTTTCCTTAAATTTGTTGCAGTAATACTTTGAACGTTTTGTATACCACATTTTTTTACGTATTTCTGTAAAGTCTTCGTGCCATCAAGAAAATTTGTCCCAGCAGTGTGAAAAACATAATCGTTATTTGTAGTAAACTTGTCTCGAATTCCAATTAAAAAATCAAAATTCTTCCTCATATCAGGGGAGAGCAAGACAGGTACACCTCGGCCTCTTTTGCCTCTAATTACAAAACGACTGTATGATTTTAAAAGTATTTTTTCAGTTTCTGTTAGGCAGCTTTGAAATTCCCCCTGTTTATTTACATCTAAATCAATAGAGTTGTACGTTTGAATTTTGACTTGTGCAACTTCCGCCGGTCTCCTCCTGTTCAACAGAATTATTTGACAATAAAGTACTTCTTTTAAGCTGTTGTACGCTGATTGGTCGTTTATGTTTTCTTGCAACTTATCATAACTTTCTTGGGCCATTTTTTCTAAAAAGTCATTTAATTTTTTCAAATCTGCAGTAAGGGGTACCAGTTCATTTTTATTCCATGTCTTCTCATTTAAATTCGATGCAGCTTGTGCCGATATTTCGTTAGACCACTGTGATTCTATAAGGGTTTTCAAAATATTTGCTTCTTTTCTTTGTTCGTTGGTATTCGGAATTTGTACCAGATGAATAAAAGCTAGGTCACAGCATTTTTTTAAAAGTGTTCCAAAGTTCATGGCCAAAGTTGGAGAATGATATGTATCTGTCTCATGATTATAACAAGCTATTTCATTAACTTGATCAATGATGAGCTTGAAATGACGTGGACGGAGTAAATCAATTAGGTCCTTAATTGATTCATTTTTCATTCGGGCCAATCGCAGCAGCTTCGCTAACCGTCTCATATCTTGCCTTACTACGTCTAAATTTCCCTTGCTCCTCCGACCTTTTAAGTAAGAGTACCCATAGTTGCATATAAGGAAATCTTTTTTAACAATCATGTTAATTTCATCAGCTCTCATCCGCGGCCACAGTACTTTTTTCAGTAGCGTATCGTGCTTTATTAAACTACCCAACAACAGTGTGGTATGACCATCACTTTGTGAGGTTTGTCGCTTATTTTTGCCTGAATCGGAATTTTTAGGGCAACGCTTTGTATGCCTAAACAGAAACCGTTTTTTATAAAATCCAAGGCAATGTGCACAAGGAAGATAATCGTCCGTCGATTTTCCGCTAGTACTAGTACTAGGAACTCTTTTGACTGGTCGGAGTTGGGTGTTGGTTCTGTTTTGAACAAAGTTTCCTTGCTTTCTTAAAAAAGATAAAGCTTCTCTTCTTTGCCGTGAATTTGAAGGGAATGACAAAATTCGTTGGGTATCAAGTTCAGCTGAATGCCAAGTAAATAAATGCCTAGCAAAGTGGAATACATCTTTATCGCAAAATAAACAGAAATCCTTCTTATCTTTATAATTTTTTCTTTTTATCTGTTCAACGTGCACCTGTAATAAAAATAAATTTGAAAAAAAAATAGTATTCTGTTGCCGTTATATCGAGTAACATAAAACAATATGTTACATCAATGGTTTTGAAAAAAATCGGTCACGGAGTTTTTTATTTAAGTAGTTAAATAAAACAAGACCAAAAGCTTTATAGTCATGAATAAAAAATAATATTTAAAAAAGTGAAATTTATAACGAAGACTGAAGATGAATCGGACTTTAAACTTAAAACGAAACACATTTTAATTTCAAAAATCTCACCTCGCTTTCAACTAGTTTTTCTAAATTATTCTGTTGATCAACCGCAACTTCCATTTGAGTATCAAAATTTTGCGAAATTATGGGAACGTCAATATTTGATTTCGGTTCTGAATGCTGAAAAAGAACATTTTGAAGTATTATTCTAATTATAGTACAGCGGATTAGCTAACCTATTGTGCACTTTTTGATAAAAGCACCAAATTTGGCACAGAGGTAGACCGATGTAATATGAACAATTTTGGATGTGGAGCCATCGGCCAACTGCCCCCTGGCGGTCGTGGCGGCCATTTTCCAAAATGGCTGCCAGTGGACACCCGAAAGACAACAGAAGTTAGATAAAATTTGCTGCTGAAGGTTTTAGTGAATGTTTATTGAATGTTTTGAATGAGAGATAGTTCGTAAGTTATATACAGGGTGTCCCAAATTGCTTGATTTTGGCTGGTTTTCCTATTTCCAGACCAGGTAGAGAAAAACTGACATATGAGTCTAGAGCTCGATTTTTGTGAAACGTCGATTGGTGAAAACCACATTTCGATATCTCTAGCCGTTTCCGAGATATCGGCAAAAATTGACATTTTACAGATTCCGAAAAACTTTTTTTAATGTTAAAAAATGTAATTTTTAAAGAGAAATGTGTTATATTGGCAGCAAGGATGACTAGACATATCTTGGCATATATATTTTTAGAAAGCTTATATTTTTTTCCTATTTTCTAAAGTCAAATCCAACTATGGTTTCCACAAAGTTAGCTTTGATATCAAACAATCGAAAAGCGATATATTTTTTTTGACAAATGCACCTTATTCTACGTCAAAAAGTGCCTGTAGAAAGTTTTTACTGTTTGAAAAATATCCACAAATAAAAAAGTTGACAGTTTTTCGGAATCTGTAAAATGTCAATTTTTGCCGATATCTTGGAAACGGCTAGAGATATCGAAATGTGGTTTTCACCAATCGGCGTTTTACAAATATCGACCTCTAGACTCATATGTCAGTTTTTCTCTACCTGGTCTAGAAATAGGAAAACCAGCCAAAATCAAGCAATTTGGGACACCCTGTACAGGGTGAGTCAATAGTGCGTATTTCTTTTGTATCCCCTGTCTCGTTAGAGATAGAGGCATGGTTCAAAATTTTAATTAAATTGTGAGAAAAAGTACATTTTTTTAAATTATTATCAATTATACAGGGCGATCCGTAAAGTGGTAGATGAAAGAATATACATATATTTTTTAAAATGGAATTAGCCAATTTTTTTATTATGTTTGAATACCACTATGATGGCCTATTCAGCGGTAAAATATTTTTAAAATTTGTTGGATGGTTAATGAAATAAAAAATATTTTTACGGAAAGTTGATGTTTGCAGGTATCATTTTGAAAATTGGTTTTGGACTTATTTTTGGAGAGTAATTTTTTTTCTTTGACATGGTAGTAGTGTATGCCATTAACTATTAGCTGATGTAAAAAATATTTCTTTCATACAAGGTGTTCATAAGCGCACTGCTAACTTATAAATATTCAAACTACCAAAATTCTACTCTTTCAAATGGAACGCCTATATATTTTTGTAAAAAATTGTGTAATTTTAATTTCTCTGCAATTTTGATATGATATGTCCTATACCTAAAATGAATAATTTTCTAGATGTAGTTGTTTAGGTGTAAATAGGTATGTTTTATTCAGAAAAGTCAACGTACCTACCTTTGAAATTATTTCATAGAAACGAAGACATTTAATTTCAGTTACTTTCAATTTTCTTTAGTTTTCACTAAAAAATGAATTTTACGAAACATGAATTAATGACAGAAATTGTTTTTTGGCCTCCAGAACTTACGCTCAAAAGTATTCTCACAGAACCCATCCACAAGAAGCATCTTCCAAAAGTTTAAAAACAGATTTGAAGAAATAGGTGACATTTCTTATAGGATATCTCACCTGTTTCTTCAAATCCGTTTTTTTAACTTTTGGAAGATGCTTCTTGTGGATGGGTTCTGTGAGGATACTTTTGAGCGTAAATTCTGGTGGCCAAAAAACAATTTCTGTCACTTTCACCAAGGGTATACATCATACCAATTAATTCCTGCTTCGTAAAATTCATTTTTTAGTGAAAACTAGGAGGTTTGCAACAATATTGAAAATATCTAAAATTAAATGACGTTAAATGTCTTTGTTTCTATGAAATAATTTCAAAGGAAATATTACACAATTTTTCTACATCAGCTAATAGTTAAAGTATGGCATACACTACCACCATGTCAAAGAAAAAAATTACTCTCCAAAAATAAGTCCAAAATCAATTTTCAAATTGATACCTACAAACGTCAGTTTTCCATAAAAATATTTTTTATTTCATTAACCATCCAACAAATTTTAAAAATATTTTAGAGCTGAATAGGCCATCATAGTGGTATTCAAATATAATAAAAAAAATGGGTCATTCCATTTAAAAAATATACAGTGTGTCTCACTTTTCACCACTACACCCCAATATCTAGGCCATTTGTTGATCGATTTAGATCAAATTTGGTATACTTCTTTTCTTTCAGATTGTGTTTAAAAGTTATTAATAAAAAATGTTTTCAAAATTAAATACGCCTACTATGATCAAAAGATATTGGCAAAAATTATGAATTTATATTAGCGATTGAGATAGGGTTTTTGTTTTTACAGATTCTTGTTTTTACAGATTCTTGTTCAGCATGACCTAAAACGCCTGTATACACAAAAAAAAAGTAATAAAAATCTAAGATTTCAAAAATAATCACCCTACTATTCCAGTTATTTATTAATAAAAGTTGAGTTATTTGATATTTTCTAAAAAAAGTGTCCTAATGCTTAATTAGCGTCATTATATCACCCAACTACCAAGTTATGTAAATATCCGACAATAAATAACTGGAATAGTAGGGTGATTATTATTGAAATCTTAGGTTTTTATTACTTTTTTTTTTGTGAAGGAATGAATATTTTTTAACGAAATTTGGTATACAGGCGTTTTAGGTCATGCTGAACAAGAATCCCTATCTCAATCGCTAATATAAATTCCTAATTTTTGCCAATTTCTTTTGATCATAGTAGGCGTATTTAATTTTGAAAAAATTTTTTATTAATAACTTTTTAAACACAATCTGAAAGAAAAGAAGTATACCAAATTTGATCTAAATCTATCAACAAATGGCCTAGATATTGGGGCGTTGTGGTGAAAAGTGAGACACACTGTATATTCTTTCATCTACCACTTTAACGGATCGCCCTGTATAATTGATAATAATTAAAAAAAAATGTACTTTTTCTCACAATTTAATTAAAATTTTGAACCATGTCTCTATCTCTAAGGAGACAGGAGATATAGAAGAAATACGCACTATTGACTCACCCTGTATATAACCTACAAACTATCTCTCATTCAAAACATTCAATAAACATTCACTAATACCTTCAGCAGCAAATCTAACTTCTGTTGTCTTTCATGTGTCCACTGGCAGCAACTTTGGAAAATGGCCGCCAGGGGGCAGTTGGCCGATGGCTCCACATCCAAAATTGTTCATATTACATCGGTCTACCTCTGTGCCATATTTGGTGCTTTTATCAAAAAGTGCACAATATGTTGAAATATCCTATGCTGCCGCACTATTAGCAATAAATTACTTAATCCCACTCCTTCATCAAAAATATCTTATTTACCTTGTCTTCCGCCTCCAAAGGAAAATAGTTAGGATTGCTGCTCCTATTATCATTACTTATATCCGATTTAGTTTCAGAATCCTAAAAAAATAAATATTTTTCAAAAATATTGCTTTTTTTGAATAAGCACATATTTACCTCGTCTTCGGTTTCCGAAGGAAAATAGTTAGGGTCATTAATACTATCATCATTGCTGCTTTCATAACTTGTTCCTGCAATTATCTCCGGTGACCTAGTTTCGGCAAATTCTTTTGATTGTTCCTGTTGATCAGTTTCGATTGTAGCCTCTCCTTTTATTTGATAAGCCGAAATTTCCCGAAGAACTGTGGGTAAAAACACTGGAATGAAAATATCCGGTTTGGGTTCTGAATCCTAAAAAAAATAAAAGTTTTTAAAAAGTATTTCCACTATTATTTAAATAATTAAACCCATTGCATTTCCTGAATAAGAATATATATTTACCTCGTCTTCAGTGTCTGAAGGAAAATTGTAGGGATCTTTTTTACTAGTATTGCAGCTACCATGACTTGTCTCTGAAACGACCTGCGATGAATTTGTTCCATTATCAAAGTTAAACAATATACTAGCTTCGCCGTAATTTTTTCTAATTTCTGTTGCATTTTCAATTGCATTTTTTTCTTCTTTAGGTACTGTAGCTGATGGAATAATGACTACATTCGATATAATGTTTACATTTTTTGAGGCATCTTCATACGCAATGGCCAGATTTGGTTTGGTTCCTGATTCCTAAAAGATAATATTATAGCTTGATTAATTAACACCTGTTTCTTTCTTTCCTTATTTGGAATTTATTACCACATTCTTGAATATTTTGAAGTCCTTGATAATCTAGAAAATATCTGGCTTTTTTTTTAAATAACCTTTACTTACGCCTTACGCCTCTGACTTTACGTCAAAGGAACAGTTAAATGTTGGTTTACAGTAGCAGAATATAAATAAAATAAAGATAAAATAATGATATTTCGCAGACGTTTCGAAAACTCAACTGTTTTCTTCCTAAGTGCTAAGATTCTTTTTTATATGTATAAATCGTGAAATTACGCAATATTTTCACGTTACTTTAAAAAAAAATTCAGGTTATCCGGGAATTCAAAGTATTCAAGAATATGGTAATAAGTACCAAATAAGAAGAGAAAGAAAATTAAACGATGCCACAAATAACTTTTAGACAACATTAGTTAACACCTTTTTAAACAATTTCAACTAAAATTGCTTAAACAGAAGCGTACTGACCGATGTTGACTGTAGTCGGGTAACGAAATAAGCATAGCCCATAAGAACCTAGAAAAAATTCCGAATTTTCTGAAATTTTCAGGAAATGTTCTATATTATATTATTATTATTATTATATATTATTATTTATTATATTAAATCCACCTTGTGCGTTAGCCGCCATATTGTAAAAATGGTAATCAAGCATAGCAATAGAAAATATTTATTATCTCACTTGTTTTTCAATAAATTTTGAAAATTCGAGAAAGAAAATAACCACATAATACCATAGCATATGACGACATTTTTATTCATTTTTAAAACGAACCGTTAACGTATTTTATATTGAAAAATATTTAGACATTAGTTCTTCTTAAGCGATTTCCCTCAATTTGCTTGAAAATTAAAAATAATTTTGAAAAATGTCTCAAATTAAATTTGTAGAAAAAACAATTCTAAATAATGCAGTTTTTTCAGGAAATGTTCTATATTATATTATTATTATTATTATATATTATTATATATTATTATTTATTATATTAAATCCACCTTGTGCGTTAGCCGCCATATTGTAAAAATGGTATCAAGCATAGCAATAGAAAATATTTATTATCTCACTTGTTTTTCAATAAATTTTGAAAATTCGAGAAAGAAAATAACCACATAATACCATAGCATATGACGACATTTTTATTCATTTTTAAAACGAACCGTTAACGTATTTTATATTGAAAAATATTTAGACATTAGTTCTTCCTAAGCGATTTCCCTCAATTTGCTTGAAAATTAAAAATAATTTTGAAAAATGTCTCAAATTAAATTTGTAGAGAAAACAATTCTAAATAATGCAGTTTTTTCAGATTTGTGATTGTTCAAAAATTAACGGAGTCATGAATTTTTAAAGATAAACAGCGCGCGAGTTTTACTTTATACCTATGCAGTTTACGGCTAGGTCAGAGTGTTTGCTTAACGTGTTCGTGTTTACGTTGACAAATTTCCGAATTTGATTCGAGATAGTTTTATTTATATTTGGATTATTAGTTCTACTAATATTTTACATTGAATATACAGTATGTCCCCGGATTGAGTTTACAAGAGGGAAAACTTCTTTAATTTTGATATTAAGAAATATACTTGTCAGCACTTAACTATGTACGCAGCAAATATTCAAAAAATAAAAATTTGTTTCTTCATAAAAAGTTTTCCTTCAGTTAAATAAGAATGCCACTGATAAAAATAACATTTCATGTACCCTGTACATGAAATGTTATGTTATTAACAAGCAATAATGTGAAAATAATACAAGAATAAAGTACCCTGATGTTTAGTTTTATGCAAAAATGTCAAAGGAATACAGTATTTTAATTGTTTTAAATCCACGAAATCCGTGATGGAAACGTCGACGGACAGTTTTTTTAATTATCACTTAAAAATGGTGATCCATATAGGGTAATTATTATAATTTCAGTGTCCGAACCGTCAAAATGTCAAGTTATTGATCATGTTAACAATAATTTAATATTAAAAGTATAAAATTTTTATATTCCCACTAAGCTATGGTCGGATCACCATTTTTAAGTGAAAATAAAAAAATATATATCCGTCGACGTTTTTATCACGTATTTGGTAGTTTTAAAACAATCAGAATCTTTTATTTCTTTGACATTTTTGTATAAAGCTAAAAATCAGCATATAGTGGAGTCAATAGAGGTTGAAAATATGCATTGTTTCGGAATAATTACGGGAAGCTTCGATTTTCCTAAAACCTTTTGATATCACTTTTACATAGCTTAAAATAAAAAGTTATAAACATATAATTGTGAGGAAATTGTTTATTAATTATTTAAACAAAAAAACTTTTCTTTTTAATCAAAATTATTATAAGTTGAGTAAGTTTAAGGCAATTTAATTCTAATTGACATATTAGGGGTTTTCGAGGTCGCTAAAACAGATTATGATGTCAAAAAAAGTTTAGTCAAAATGGCTGATCCAATATGGCCTACTTTTCGATAAAAATTTCATTAATAATTACTACAAGTATTATTTTTCTTGGGTATATCGGTCATATACAGTAAATTCACTTTTCAACCAAAGCACTTTGTGAGTGAATAGGAGAGAATAAAGCGAGAGCGCTAACATTCTGAGATCGACATGCAGTCACGCATGTGTAGTGCTCTCGCTTTACTGCTATCTCCTATTCACTCACAAACTGCTTTGGTTCAAAAGTGAATTTACTGTATATAAACAAATTTATTTATTTTTTTTTTTTCTAACGTTTCGGTTTATTTATAACCATCATCAGAGAATTATTATTTTGTGTTTGCTTGATCTTAATTTAAACTACATTTTTTAATGTGATGTATTGAGTGTCTTAAAGGCACTTTAAGACACTCAATACATCACATTAAAAAATGTAGTTTAAATTAAGATCAAGCAAACACAAAATAATAATTCTCTGATGATGGTTATAAATAAACCGAAACGTTAGAAAAAAAATAATAAATAAATTTGTTTATATATATGACCGATATACCCAAGAAAAATAATACTTGTATTAATATCAACGGTCAAGAAAAAACCTAGAATATATATCTATATATTAATAATTACGTAACTAGATAAATTTTAAACAAATTGCGCTCAGATCAACTTATTCAATATGGTATTGGTCTCAAAAAAATAATATACGTATCTCGATACAAAAAGTAAAAATGGTTTACACAAAATAAAAGATTTTTATTAAACACAATACATATTCAAATTATATTGAACGATATAAATTAATTTTTAAATTAGACCCAGACCCAGAGCGTGCGGGGAAGATGATGCTATCTCTTTCTGTTATTCAGGCATTATAATTTGACTCATGGCCCTGTACCACGTGAATATTTTGAATATGTTTTCGATATTTTAAACAGGATAAAAATTTTAGAAACATTAATATCGAGTCGATTTACCGAAAAATACTTATTAGTTTCAATATTTCGTAAAAAGTGTAAGTTTATACTGGATGGGGCGTTTAAGTTGACAATCGCAAATTAGAAAAAAGTGTTTCAGACATGAGTTCCATCATTTCAAAGCGGGATCTAATGGCTATAAGTTTTTTAAATATGGTGAAGGTCAACTTCGTTTTTTTTTAATGTAAACCTCTATTTTCATTGCTTAATTACTCACAAACAATGAGTTGAATTAGAAAAATGGTAGTAACAAAAGCTGTTTATTTTTTAGCGCTAAATATGAATCTGTAAAAAAATAGGGATTTATATTAAAAGAAACAAAATTGACCTTCAAATGGCCGCTTCCCGGAATTTTTCCGAAGTGAAAACTTCTATTTACTCCACTAATACTTGACTCTGTGTTTTAAGAATCAAATGTTTCGTAATACCAAAAATAATTAAATTTTCCCTCTTGTAAAACGGCGACATACTCTATATTATTATATTATTATAATATAGTGTTAGTAAAATAATAATTAACAAAATTTTTCTTTTTAGGGGAAACTTCTTGGTTGAAATTTGATCTAGTGTTATTTAGTTTCCATTCTTATTATTTTTTTTCCCTAGAGATGCCTTTTATTCTTTTTACATCTAATATTAATAATATCTATTTCTTGGTTAATATTATTTGATAGAGTGTTCTAGTTTTGGATTTCTTTCTGATTATTTGTTTAGGTTTCTGGAAATTCCTTCAAATTTTTTACATATAATATTAATCGGACCTGCGTGTTTAAAAAATGGAAGACCGTTGGTGTATATTTTACTGTTAAGAAGCGTTTAAATACTCATCTCATGGTGCTACATACAAAATGTAGGAAATAATACACACATACATCAAACTACAGTGCAGCAGTATAGTGCTGCTACATCTGAGGTACAGGGTGTTCATTTTTATTTTTACACCCCCCTTAACTTTGTTAGTTTTGGAAAAAGAAAAAAGTGTAAAGACAGAAGTTTTAGTTATTTTTGCGTAGATTTTAAATACGATATCAGAAAAACAATTGCTAAAAACACTTATAATACAAACTTGTATTTTTTTTATAGTAACACGCTGTATGTATGTAAATAGTTCAAAAACCGCAAAAGATAAAACAGTGTTATATATTTTTGAGAAGCTATTTTCATGCTCTTCCGTATTCCGCAAATACATACAGCATGTTATCAAACAAAAAGCACAAGTTTGTATTATAACTTTTTTTGGCCTTACTGAATTGTTTCTCTGATATCATATTTAAAATCTACGTAAAAATAACTAAAACCTCTGTCTTTACACTGTTTTTGTATTTCCAAAAATAACAAAGTTAAGGGGGGGTGTAAAGATATAAATGATCAGCCGTACCTGAGTTGGATCAGAAATCTTTTAGGTTTGGAACTGAGAATAAATTCGATTTTAAAGAAAATTGCGTTTTTGTAAGAGGTACATTTTATATACTTTACGCGCACGCGCTTATCTTTGAAAATTCATAACTCCCTTAATTTTTCAATAATCACAAATCTGAAAAAAACTGTATTATTCAGAAATGTTACCTCTACAAATTTTATTCAAGATGTTTTTCAATATTTTTCTTAATTTTCTAGTTTGAGAAAATTCTCTTAGAAAGAGCTAATGTCTAATTATAGTTCAATATAAGGCATGTTAAAGGGTCTTTCAAAAATGTAATAAAAATGTCGTCATCTGATAGTACCTATAGGTATGGATATTTTCTTTTTTGAATTCTTAAAATTAGTTAAAAAACAAGTAAGATAATAAATATTTTCTATTGCTATGTTTGGTCACCATTATTTCAATATGGTGGCTAACGCTCAAAGTGGATTTTTTGAGACTTTTAATATAGCAATATATTACTAATAAAGACAATTTCCTGAAACTTTCAGAAAGTTTGGAATTTTTTCGAGGTTCCAAATTTCCTTGCCCGACTACTGTGAAATTCTTCATGAAAGGGTTACTCAAGTAAGTGTTGAAGATATTAGTGTGACTTTTGTTCGGAAACTCTTTGATTGAAATGCTCTATACATAAAATGTTAAATAATTAGAATGTATAAAAAATTAATGAATTAATATGAGTATACTTAATAGAATACGAAAATACAAAAATATTTACCTACCTGATGTTTATTATCCGAAGAAACATTGTTTGGAAAATAATTTCTCGGAGATGTGAGCTCCGACACACTTATTTTATTTTGTTTGGCTAAACACATAATTTTTCTCGTTCTAAGGGACATGATTGTATAAAAACCGAGATAATAACGCACTCTAACGCACCCACTAATATCAATCACTGAGGTCCAAAAGATTTATTTACTCGGTATATCTTACCCTAAAGAGAGAACAACACAGACTGTTAGTTTAATAAACTATCACGTGTTGATTGCCAAACAAATTCTAAACCCCTAATCAACATTTTTTACTTACACATTGTGATTTTTCTCTGAACATTTGGTCTATTTATTTTTTAAGAATAAGAGGCTGAAATAAAGTAAAGGTCAATGGTTACAATGGTTAAACTTCTTGCACATGTTTCTCACAGACAAAACATTTTTATTGTTGTCAAGTGTTTGTTACCATTTTACAGAAAGACCGAGGCACTTGGGTATTTAAATTTTAAAGGAATATAATATATCACTATTAAGCTGTATTTCTATAGTTTGATATTTTTGGCATAAACTAACGCAAATAATAATAAATCTTGCAAATATATGCCAGTATTATAAAAATATAACGTATAAATTTTTATTTTTTCCTGACCGTTGAATTTAAATACTAGTTAGATTTTCTTGGGAATATCGGTCACAATTATAAACAATTTTATTTTCTAACGTTTCGGTTTTTATTAACCATCATCAGAGAAAATTTATTTTTCATTTGTTTGTTTGAAATATTTAACACTTGCCTTTAACACTCGAAGCAGCGTACCAACAATAAAAAATGTAATAGTATTTGTTAAATATTTCAAATAAACAAATGAAAAATAAATTTTCTCTGATGATTGTTAATAAAAACCGAAACGTTAGAAAATAAAATTGTTTCCTAATTCCTTTCGTTTTCAAGATAGATCGTGTTAAAAAAATTTTTTAAATATTATTTATTTCTTATTTCTCAATTTCTTTTCGTTTTTTTTTCAACGTTTTTTCACAATGAAAAATTTTCCCCTCGATTTTTCATTTTGGGGGTTTATGAAAAATGAAGTATATTCCGAAGAAATAAACAATGAAGAGCATTTATGGAACAGAGTTATTGCTGATCGGTTTCGTAATAATCCCGGGATATTTCAGAGATGTCGTCAATCAATTTGGTTTCCATTGTTTCATTAGTTATTTAAGAGAACATGGATATTTTATTAAATTAAATCGAAAGTAAATTTTTCATTGTGAAAAAACGTTGAAAAAAACGAAAAGAAATTGAGAAATAAGAAAAAAAATAATATTTTTAAAAAATTTTTAACACGCTCTATCCCGAAAACGAAAGGAATTAGGACCTAAGTGTATACGAACTTTTTTCATTATTTTACGCTCCTCTACCTTGTGGCATTATGCATTGCACTTTTTTCATGGTCACCCTGTATATGAAGACAGTAGAAGGCTAGTTTTGCTTTCCCAAAAAATTAATATTTTAATATCTACCGGAGCAAACATATGACATATTTATATGGTTCAAATCAGAAAAACGTATAGAATCCGAAAATATAAAAAAATACAGGGTGTTCCATTTACAAAAAACATAACTTGTATCGGTAGATCGCAAATACGATGTTCAATTGTCAAAATGGGATTTTTAAACCCTTAACATGTCCTACAACTTTTACTTGAAACTTTTTTCTCTAAAATTACAAATTAAAAAGTTATCGGGGTGATCATTTTCGGTGGAAAACCCCGTACATACATATTGTACTTGATTAAGCTGAAATCGGAATTAGGTATATGTATTCCGAGAAAAATATGAAACTCTGAGAAAATATGTTTTCGACGACATTTTTGAAAAAAGTTTCCAACAATATTTATTTACAATAAATCAAGTGAGAAATCATTGGTTACCAATAACTTTTCAAATTAATATTATTTTTCGCATTTTGACTGATAATATGCTATTTTACTAAATTCAAAATCGTTTAATAAAGTGGCACTTTGCCATATGAAAATGTCACTTTACTAATATAGTAATGTTAATAAAAAACGGTTTGACAGAAAATATTTCATATATACCTTCTCGTGTTTGTCCTTCGATTTTTAAAGAAAGTAAGCTCAAAGTTGCTTCTCGAGCGGCATTTAAAATTTTCTAAATTGTTTTCAGTAGCAAGATTCATTTTTATAATTAATAATAACTTAAAATCAATTTGACTCACAAAAATTATATGTAGGTACTTAACTGTTATTATATAAATAAAGCCGTGTCAGTTACTATATTACGGAAATACTATGACATTTTTTAAATTTCAAATTTTGTAATGCTTTTATACAGTCTATCACTATTTGCTTCCATATCACTAACCATAGGTGATATGGAATCGCCCAAGTAACCTACATATGCAGGTAAAGTATGTACACTTACCAATGAATCACTCTGTATATATGTTGTATCTTATATTTTACTGTTTTTTATTTATTCCAAATTTCGTGAACAATATTATTTATACCAGCAGCATCTGCAATCTGCATGGTTATCAATCAGGTTAGCCATGAATGAAAAACAATTAATTTGACACTTATGCCTTACAGAAGCGTCAAATTAATTGTTTTTCATCCATGGCTAACCTGATTGATACGCATGCAGATGCTGGTGGTATAAATAATATTGTTCACGAATATTGTCTAAAAGTTATTTGTGGCATCTTTCTGTATTTTCTTTCTGTTCTTATTTGGGATTTACGGCCACACTTCTGAACATTACCCAGATAATCTGAAAAATATCTGGATTATTTAAAAAATAACCTTTACGCCTGTGACTTTACGTCAAAGGAACAGTTAAAGGTTGGTTTTTTGACATAAAATATAATTAAAATAAAATAAAAACAATGATGTTTTTACACAAGAGAAAGACTACTTAGCATTGAAAAAGGAAACAGATTAAGTTTCCGAAACGTCTGCAAAACATCATTGTTTTTATTTTATTTTAATTATATTTTATGTCAAAAAACCAACCTTTAACTGTTCCTTTGACGTAAAGTCACAGGCGTAAAGGTTATTTTTTAAATAATCCAGATATTTTTCAGATTATCTGGGTAATGTTCAGAAGTGTGGCCGTAAATCCCAAATAAGAACAGAAAGAAAATTGTTCACGAAATTTGCAATAAATAAAAAACAGTAAAAGATAAGATACAACATATACAGGGTGTTTGGGTAAAAGTATTCAGAAATCCAAAGGCATGTAGTACTCATCAAAATAAGCCAAAAAGTTGATATAAACTTTGTTCCAAAAACGGTCCTTTTAAGGGGCTTCTAAAAAAGATGTTTTTGTCACATATTTCGAGAACCGATCAATATATTTTAATGAAATTTTCTATGGTAGAATACTTTTTTGTGCTTAACAAAATGGTAAACCTTAAATTTCAAAATTCTTCAGGGGCGTTCCTACATGGGGGTGTGTCAGGAATGTCGCCCCCTTATTTTCTCTGCACTTAATTTTTTCACTATTCTGATAAAAAATTTCAAAATTTCAAGCAATTTTACTTCAAAAAGATCCTCTTTCTAAAACTTCATAAATTGAACCGTCTTTGAGATAAATGAATTTGAAATTTAGTATGCACAATATGCACATCTGCAAAATACCAATGCTTTTTAAATAATTTTATTTAGTTTCATTTCTAATACAAAATGATGTATACTATAGAAAAGTATTCTACCATAGCAAATTTTATTAGTTAATTTGATCGGTTCTCGAAATATGTACGAAAATGATCTTTTTTCTTTTTTAGAAGCCCCTTAAAGGGGCTACAGCCCCCTTAGGAACCATTTTTGGAACAAAGTTTATATGAACTTTTTGGCTTATTTTGATGAGTACTACGTGCCTTTGGATTTCTGAATACCTTTACCCAAACACCCTGTGTATATATATTTAAAATCACAAAAAACACAGATTTAAAAAATGTAAAAAATATAGGGTGTTCCATTTAAAAAAATGTAAGTTAGGTTTGTCCCGCTTTTAAGGAACACCCTGTATATTCTTTGCAGGTGTTTTAAATGAGTTCATTTGATTCACTACAACTTTTATTTGAAACATTTTTTCCTAACTCGAAAAATAAACAAAATATAGGGGTGGGCCTTTTCGTTGGATAACCCGGTACACTTGCAGGTAATAAACAAATTACTGGTTACTGCTAATGACTTTTCAGCAATTATTTTATAGAGAATAACTTTTTCTCGAAAAATTATTAATAATAGGACTTGCCGGATTAGTTTAAGTCCATCCGGGGGGACACACGATATAAATATAATAAAATTGAATTACAGATTAATAAATATTTAAAATAAATGCAACTGTTTGACAACTGAGTTTAACTGATTTAAAGCTCAAATAAATTAAATTTTTTGTGTATTTTGTCAACTATTATTTTTAGTAATGCATTATTTTTGTAATGGTAGCTATACAAGTAATCCATGTAGGAGCTACGGCGTTACTAATGCTTTTGTACGGAAACCTCATTTTTTTTAAACATTTTTGAATTCTATGTAAATTCTAGGCATATTTGATGTAACTACCTCACAAATTCGACTGTTTCCAAAATATTGAAAATTTTACTATTTTAATGTTTATCTTAGTTTTTTGTTCTCTAAGAAAGTCGACCTCAGGTATCATTAAAATGGCCTGGAAGTAAAAATTTTCTCATAAACCGCAAACTGATATTTAAATTGAAAAGGGAAAATTAAGATAGAAATGTCTGCCATATGTCAGAAAATAATTTCTAATGCACACCTTTTAAAAATAAACAAGATAGTGCTCTTTCAAATAAATAGCAAGTTATTAACAAAAAAAAATGGATATTAATTTCAAACCTCAAACCTAAAAAAATATTATTATTTACTCTAGCCTTTTAGAATTTAACTATCCAAAATGTGTCCATATCGTTTACGAAAAGGTACTCGCACTTAAGAATAATACAAATTCCCTATGCTGAGTTATGACCCCTGAAAATAAAGGCAAGCAGGTAGCTTATAGTTTAGTGTAAAATTGGCAACGTTGAAATGGTTCAGGATATGTCATTGAATTATGTATTACCGTATACAGTGGCTCAGGTTAATCTTATTAGTATACTGATTCAGGATTGCATCATAAATATGTATATATACAGCTATGTTTATTTATAAAAATATGAAAGTATACTTTACAAAATAGGTTGTCCGACCCCATACATACGCCAATATATACAAATATTTCTTATCTACCTCTTCTATAAATAGGTGGTTCAGGATAGTATGGATTATCTGGTGATTCAGGATTGATAGAATGATGTATATATATATATATATATATATATATATATATATGCATCCCTCTATCAATGTGACGACCGTACATAGACCAGTAATTTGACGGCCTTTCATATTTTCCGTGCGGATGGTTGAATCGGTGTATATTATAGCAGTTATTAATAATTGCCTTTAAATAAGAGTCGTGAGGACTATTTAAACATGTGATTTTTTTTTTATTTTACATATCCCGTGGGTGTGACGACCGTCCGCAAAGC